>CM059203.1:2733812-2795810 GCA_030323885.1 Branchipolynoe longqiensis
TTTGATATGTGTAGGTGTGCGTAGGTGTGTGCATGTGTGTTAGTGTGTGTATGTGTCTGTAGGTGTGGCGATGTGTGTGGATGTGTAGATATGTGTAGGTGTGCGCATGGGTGTAGGAGTGTTGGTGTGTCTAGGTGTGTTGGTGTGTGTAAGTCTGTTGGCAGCACTATAACACCATCTAATACATACCAATATAGCCCATTAAAAACATGGATTTTGCACTGTGCCTAACGGAACTAAAAGTACTTACCTGGAGGATCGCCGAACTGTCATGAGGCAAGGTCACAACGAGACAGCCCCTCCCCCCCTCTCCATCACCCCTCCCCCCACCCGTCCCTGTTCTGCGTCCACACTCTGACACAGGAGTCTGGTCTCTCAGGGTGACCTCCCCTTCTTATTTGAGAGGTAAATATTTCCCCTTAAAGACCCCACCGCAACCCTCTTCCTCCCCCCACCTCATGCCACTCCCCACATCTTCAGTCCCCCCCCCCACCCCCCCCACCCCACCCCCCCCCCCACCCAACACACCCCCACCCCACACCCCCACACCCCACACCACAACCACACCCCCACACCCCCACACTCCCACACCCCCACACCCCCACACCCCCACTTCAGCATTCCCAACATCCACACGTGCACACACACATAAGACACCCCCACCCTTCTAGGTTGACCCCTTGACCTCCAATGCGAAGGTCACGTCTTGGCAGGTGAAGGTCAGACTGGTGCCCTACTTGGCACCCCCATGCTACTTCTATATGACGTGTACGTGCAAACTCCTCCCCCTTCCTTTTCTCCTCCCACTTCCTCTCCACCCATCCCCTGCCTGGGCCGCGTTCAGGGTACGTCTCGGCGACGTCTCGGCGACGTATCCGTGATGCTTTTTGGCCTATTTGCGTTCAGGGTGCGTCGCGGCGACGTCTCCGCGACGCCTCCCTTTTCAGATAGGAGACAAAAAGAGCCTCGAAAATGGCCACTGTATCCAGTAGTTTCAGCCTATCACAGCACAGCTTTCCCATTGCAAATGGCCACCGCCTATGGGGGTGGCCATTTTCGAGGCGAAAAACTGCTTTTGCTGTTCAGACTGGCGTGATGTCATGCCCGTCGCCGAGGCGCCGCGAGACAGACTCTGAACGCGGCCCTGGCCTCTTCCACCTCTCCTCCTCCATTGCCCCTCCTCCTCCCCTCCTCCTCCCTCTCATCCCCCTCCTCTTAACTCCCCGCACCCTTCCTCTCCTCCTTCCCCTCCCTCTTCCTCTCCCCCCTGCCTTTCCACCTCCTTCCCCTCCTCCTGCTCTACTCCTCTGCTCCTCATGTCCTCCTCCCCCTTCCCCTCCTCCTGCACCCCTCCTCTGCTCCTCATGTCCTCCCCGCCTTCATTTTCTCCCCCCCTTCCTCTCCCCCCATCCCTTGCTCTCATATCTCATCTCACCTCCTCCACTACTTCCTCCTCCTCACCAACCCTTCCCTCCCCATATCCTCCCCCCTCTCTCCCCCCTCATCTCCAATCCTACCCCTCCTCCCCTCCCCCTTTCCTCTCCTCTTCTCTCCCTCTCACCCTTTCCACCTCCTTCCCTCCTCCTCTCTCTCCTTCTGTCCTCCATGTCCTTCCCCCCTCCCTTCCACCTCCTCCTCCCCTCCCTTTCCCCTCCTCTCCTCCCCTTCATTCCCTCATTCCACAACTCTTGCCCCTTGCCATTCTCCCCACATTCCATTTCCTCTTTCTCCTCCAACATATATTTAAGCCTTTCATAAAGACTCTGTCTGGAATCGAACCCACGACCTTTGAACAGTTGAACACAAAGAACATAGCGAGACCTACATCAAAGAGATCATCGTTATATTCAAATATACATATAGATATAAATAACATAAAAATCTTGAGTTGTCCTACCTTTAAGGCATCACGACAAAATCTATGAATATTGACACAGGATGCAGATATGTTCAACATTACATCAACATCAACACTGAGCTTTCACAGTGCCAGCCTCATTCTGATATCAACATCAACACTGAGCTTGTTTGTGGTGCCAGCCTCATTCTGATATCAACATCGACACTGAGCTTGTTTGTGGTGCCAATCTCATTCTGATATCAACATCAACACTGAGCTTGTTTGTGGTGCCAGCCTCATTCTGATATCAACATCAACGCTGAGCTTGTTTGTGGTACCAGCCTCATTCTGATATCAACATCAACACTGAGCTTGTTTGTGGTGCCAGCCTCATTCTGATATCAACATCAACACTGAGCTTGTTTGTGATGCCAGCCTCATTCTGATATCAACATCAACACTGAGCTTGTTTGTGGTACCAGCCTCATTCTGATATCAACATCAACACTGAGCTTGTTTGTGGTGCCAGCCTCATTCTGATATCAACATCAACACTGAGCTTGTTTGTGGTACCAGCCTCATTCTGATATCAACATCAACACTGAGCTTGTTTGTGGTGCCAGCCTCGTTCTGATATCAACATCAACACTGAGCTTGTTTGTGGTATTAATGCTAAGAGTCCCGAATGATAGTAAGTTGCACTTACCTCATCAGCAAAGGGCCCCACAGACGTAGACACGGATTGGTTGATTGCATCAGGAAGCCTAGGTGTTCCAATGGTCAGCCTGTAATGGCAGAAATGTAGGTTCGAATCCAACTAAGCGTAGTGTTTCATTTGTTTGCAAAAACCCCCTCCTCCACATCTGTCCACATCCACATTCTAATAACAATCATGTCTTAAAAATATGACAGAAACTCAAAATCATCAAACTATGCAACTATAAACCTAGGGTGTAAACTTGGTCAAACCAATGGTTTACACATAATCTATATTTTTTCCAATTTAAGCAGGGGAAATTTCGTCATAGAGCTGGTCTTCCTATCCACGCTGGTCGAAGAAAGCCCGAGCCTACACTTTTACCGACCCAAGGGATTTTTAACCTCCCACACCACATAACATGGTATGAGAGCAACGGCCTTGATGACGCTGTAAGTTATACACAGCGGTGGAATCCAAATTGGCAGAGGATGGGGAATCGAACCGACCAGATTAGGACGACCTAGAAAAAAGTCAGATAATCTAACCACTCCGCCACAGAGAACAATTTTTCTTTCTTTGTTGGGGGTGGGTGGTTATTTTAGTTATGTGGTGTTTATTCCCGCAAATATTTTATCCCGAACGCGGTGCACTTGTTACATTGTTCAATGAACCGTGTTGCATTCCTCTGGTTGGGGTTGACCTATTTAACACACCCCCTGGGAATCTCTTCTTCCACCCTTCACCCCTCCCCCCCCACTTCCCACCCCACTACTCCCCAACCTCACCACTCCCCACCCCCACCATTCCCCCCCTCGCCCCCCCCCCCCTCCTCCTCCACCCATGTCTATCCTCTCACTACAAAACTAAGATTCCATTAAAGTTGCATAGTCCGATGCTTTTGAGTTTCTGCTATTTTCCGAGATAAATATATTATACTAATCGTTATAATCTACTTTACTTTAGTTTGAAGTAACTTTCATTTTAAATGGCTAAGTTTGGAGATATTTGATGTCAAAACATGCCAAAATAATTTTGGCAAGCACGCCAAAACTCTAGACAGTGACATATGTTTGTTTGTTGGGTGGTTGTTGGTGTTTTACGTCCTGGCAACTTCTAAGGTTATATTAGGACGGGTACCGACTTGTGAAAATGCACACTCATGGTGACTTTATAGTGCTGCCCGACTGGGAGGCCAGGCCATAACCACCATGACCTGTTATCCCACTGAGTCACATTATCCTTACACTGAGCTAACCAATGTAACAAGTGCACCGTGTTCAGGATAAAACAACCAACTTTACAGACACGCAGGCTGCTAGGATAATGCACTTAAAGTTGCATAGTCCGATGAAATATGAAATTTTCAAAAGCAAAACAATTATCTAGATTTGATTTTGACATATCTAACTTAGATACTGATGCACTTATTAAACATTTGTTTCTGCATGTAAGGCAATACTGAGTCAATTTAATAGAACATGTTACTGTAGAGGTCTATGGTGTCAGAGTTTTGGCAAGCTTGCCAAAACTAATTTTCCTGTTTGCACTTCAAATATCTCAAAAGTTTACCATTTAAAATAAAAGTAACCTTAAACCAATGATACTAGTGATCGATCTAATATATTTATCTCAGAAAACTTACAGAAACTCAAACCCATCAGACTGTGCAACTTTAAGGAGTGCCCGGGGAGCGGGACATAGCTCAGGCGGTAGAGTGTCCACCTTTGAAGGTGTGGGTCATGCTATCGATCCTGCTCAGTGGACACATTTGCAGTTTTGGTTATTTGCCGTTCCAACCAGTGGTCCACAACTGGTTCATCAAAGGCTGTGATATGTGCTGTCCTGTCTGTGGGAAAGTGCATATTTAATGACCTCTTGCTGCTTATCGGAAAGAGTAGCCTATGGGAAACAATGAACCATGGATTTTGCACTGTGCCTAATGGAACTAAAAACACCTACCTAGAGGGGTGGCGAACTGTCAGCAGGTTTCCTGCAAAAAAATATGTCAGAATGACCATATGTTTGACGTCCAATAGCTGATGATAAAAATCAATGCGCTCTAGAGGCGTCGTTAAATAGAACAAACTTTCCTTTTATGGAATGCCCTTCATAGACTAACTCTTGTCTCTGCTGGTTTGTACCTTCATACGCCAGATGATTTATTTGCAGAAGCAGGTGTTAATGGTAGTTTACCTTTAATCCACCTGCCTCTCCCACACACCCACATAGCACCCCCAACACCAAGCCCCGCGCACACATGATGCAAACCTAGCACCCCCGACACCAGACTACCAGCCACCCAGTGCATTAGGCTCCAGCATATATATATATATAAATATATATATATATAAATATATCACACTTGCTATCTGGCCCGCACTTCGTCCACACCTCTCTCTATCTCCTCTCCGCTGGCCATGCTCCTCCTTGATAATGTCTGAAAAGAGTTCCAGGAGGGGGAGCCAGCCAGCATTTCACTTTCTGCTCTTACTCTGTCTGTGTCTTTGGCTCACCGACTGGTCACCATAGAGCAAATAGACATGGTCCTTTGACTCAACTCTCTTCATTTCTCTTTCCTAAACTCTACCCTTTTTTTTCTCCCAGGCTTACTTCTCCCCCTGATCAAGGGAGTTGTTTGCTTGGGTGGGGCCCTTCACTCTTGTTTCTCTCCCTTTGTTCTTGTTGCTGGAACCGCTGGACCCCCCTTTACTCGTCCCTTCCTCCTAAACCCTTGCTGCTGTCGACTGGATACGAGTGCTGTGCTACCGCCGGACCGGAGTGATTCGAGGCCGCCCCCAACGATTCATTGTTTAATTGTTGTAAAGACATCCCCAGCTTCAACAACCATCCCACTAGAAGATTAATCTTCAACCAAAGATTGGACCGATTTATCAGTGCCTCTCTATATTGCTGCAGTTCTGCAACTGGTAACCGTCGTAAGGTTACGAAACCCCCAGAAGTCATATATATATATATATATATATATATACAGATATATTGAAAGTGAGCAGAGTGACAGTTGGCTCATGGCGTATAGGACTCTTAGGGGGCGGGGAGGAGAGAATGTCTTCTCCGCAGTGAATAACATGGAAGTTAAAGCTGCGTAGTCTGATGAAAACATCCAATTTTCAAAACCAAAGCAATTATCTAAATTTGTTCTACATATCTAACTTAGATACTGGTGCACGTATTAAATATTTGTCACTGCACAGAAGGGAATACTGAGGTAATTGAATAGAACCTGTTACTGCAGAAGGCTATGGTGTCAGAGTTTTGGCAATCTTGCCAAAATTAATTGTGCATGGTTGCACTTCAAATATCTCAAAAGTTAGGCATTTAAAATATAAGTTACTTCAAACTAAAGTAAGGTACATTATACCAATCAGCCTAATGTATTTATGTCAGAAAATGTCAGAAACTCAAAACCATCGGACTATACAACTTTAAAGTGGTTAGAGAGAAACATTAAGGGGCTGCCGTTATTTATATCCACATAATAAATTATATAGTACATATATATATATACACACACACATATATATATATATGATCTATAATCTATTATAGGAATATAAACAAGGACACTACTACTTATCAGTTATCTTCTATATATTAGTTATTACCTACTATCCTACAGTACTGTCATAAGAGTTAGTTTCTGCTTCTGCCACTATGGCGCCACCTGTGAGTGGCTCCTGGCCACCCTGATACCAGCTGCGTCTGGTCACTTGACTCCAGACATGCTCGGAATATATATGAGTCAGCCTCACGAAAATGGGCCAATTGGTGGTATATTTAAGATGTCGGCGTCGCAATTCTTAAAGTTTAGTGCAATTCTTTGTTTTATATTAAATTATCCTAGAAACAAATAAGGTTGTTGTATTTTCTCTACCTTTACATTCAGGATAAATTTAAGGACTTTGCAACCCCCCTACCAATGTTAAACTATAATTATGATGATCGACGCCGACATCCAATGATCGATGCCGACAACTTTAACATATAGCGTCGCATCGGAATTCTTAAGGTGTAGTGCATTTCTTTGTTTTATATTAAATTATCCTAGAAACAAATAAGGTTGTTGTATTTTCTCTACCTTTACATTCAGGATGAATTTAAGGAGTTTCCAATACGTCTGTCAATGCTAAACTATAACTATGACGATCAAAACCGACATCCAATGATCAACGCTGGCAACTTTCACCAATTGGCCTCTTTTCGTGATCCTGATCCATATATATATATATATATATATATATAAAAGTCCTAGCTATGACAATGAGAGCAACAAATGTAAGTTTGGTCTGAGGTATCATTCTATAATACTCTCTGACAGAAACATGTTGCCTAACAAGTAACATCAACATACAACATTTGAAATCGGTGAAGGAGTGGCGGAAACTGGCGCAAGTCCCGGGTATACACTACTGGTGGTGGTGCCACTGGCGCTGGTAGCCCAGCAGTAAAGGTGCAGACGAGTAACTATCATCCAACGCAATATACTTTGAAATCACTTCTCCGTTACCTATATATAAAATTCATTATATAATTTATATACATTTCGGACCAATAAACGAAAAAAGAAAGTTTGTTTTATTTAACGATGTCTCTAGAGCACATTGATTTTTATCAACGGCTATTGGACTGGACGTCAAATATATGGTCATTCTGACATATTTCTTTGGAGAAAACCAGCTTTCACCACAGAGGCTACTCTTTCCGATAAGCAGCAAGGGGTATTTTATGTGCACTTTCCCACAGACAGGACAACACATACCACAGCCTTTGATGACCCAGTTGTGGACCACTGGTTGGAATGGAAAATAGCCCAAACTGAAAATGGGTCCACTGAGCAGGATCGATAGGATAACCCATACCTTCACAGGTGGACACTCTACCGCCTGAGCTACGTCCCACTCGCGGACCAATAAACAACCCAATGTAAAGTCGACGGCTTGCAGCTGTAGTTGTGTTGGTAGGCTAAATATGAAATCACTACAGGCAAGAGAAAGGTAGAGTATAAAGTGCACAGAAAGACAGAGAGCTTGCACCCTCAAGGCCCTGTCACACTACGACGTAACGACGTCAGCGTAGGCACAACGTGAAAATAATTATATTACATCAGTCAAAGCACCCGACCCACCCGCACCTTGTGTATATACATTCACACCATGTTCAGAACACGTTCGAATGATGTCACCGGCGTTACACGCATGCTAAAGGGTCGTCAACGACGTCAATGACGTCAACTACATCAGGACACATTAGCGAAACGTTGGAGCAATGTTCACCACGCGCCACAGACTCGTTCGCCTGACATGAGAGCAACGTTGACTTAACGCTGGCCGCACGTTCCTCCACGACTGTGGAGCTCTCTGACGTAACGGAACGTAGATCTAATGTCACCGACGCAGCTGTAACAGTCGCCTAACATCAGGCTAACATCAGCATAACATCATCCCGATGTAATGGTTTCACGTCGAGCTACGTCAAAAGTTTCGGACATGTTGAAAACCTTGACGCGCGCCGACGTAACACGATATAACATGACGTAGCTCGACGTTAGTCTAATATCATTCTAACGTCATCATAACGTAAACCAACATACCTTAACATAATGACGAAAAGTCACCTATGCCAGGCTCATGTTGCCTCTTACGTCGTAGTGTGACAACCCTTTCAGGTTTATTATTATATAGGTTCATGAATCCAAAATGGCTGTCACACCTGACCAGCTCCTCCAATCAGCAACGCGTCTGGTATATATATGTCAATTAAATTTGTTTATTTATTCAGATATGTCTAACCACTGTTTGACCCCCAATAGCCGATGTCTAATTTTGGTGTTTTTTAAACAAACAAAGAAACAAACAACAACAAATATATATATATATATATATATATATATATATAAATAAATATGTACACGTGTTTACCAGTAACATGTTTGTAGTCATCTTTGTAACACCCCCCCCCCCCACCACCACACACCGACACCCCCTCCAGCAGTATCCTAAGCGTTCAGGTTTCCCAGTTCTGGGTCAGAATTCAGGCCTCACTACACCGATTCTTCTGCCTGAGCGAGCTGTCGATTTGGCCATGAGTCAACCTACCTGATGAGGCTGGATACTGGTGAGAGAGCGTGAATTAGGGTATAGAGACCTGAATGGGGATGCCAGGGACGCCAGGGATGCTGGGATGCGCATGTGCCGGTTAATGCACTTCCGGAATAGGATGGAACCTGATGAGTTAATGCCATACCATACAGAGACAGAGGGGGGTATGCACCTGTTTGACTGTTACATTAAATTGTAGTGGCATCATTATGGCCGGTCTAAGAGATCGTATATTGCATGTGAAGCCCCAGAGATAAAACTGAGTAACCACTCCACATATATTGTCACTGAGAGTGAGAGCGGAATGGGTGGCCGAAAAGGTAAATCGCAGGCTTCCCATGTGGAAGGCTTGGTTTTGGTTGGTTGTTGGAGTTTTACGTCCTGGCAACATCTAAGGACGGGCACCAACTTATGACAATGTGCACTCATGGCGACTTTATAGTGCTGCCCCACTAGGAGATGAGGCCACGAGGACCATGACCTATCACACTCAGTCACATTATCCTGAAACTGAGCCAACCAGTCCTTGCGCTATCCTATTCCGAATAATGCCGAGCGCCTGGCTAGGAAGCGACAAGTATCAATTATAAAGTCATTGGTTTAACTCGACTGGGAACCAAACTCTTGACCTTCCGCATCGGGGCCGGCACTCTACCGATTAGGCCACCACGCCTGGTGCCGTGTGGAAGGTTGGCAATTGGAAACGCAGGCAAGTCAAACCAATGACTTAGAAGATTGATGCTTGTTGCTGCCTAGCTTGGCGCTCGGCATTACTAGGATAGGACAAGGACTGGTTAGCTCAGTGTTAGGATAATGTGACTGAGTTGGATATTGAGTCATGGTGCCAGTGGCCTGGTCTCCCAGTAGGGCAGCACTATAAAATCCCTGTCAGTGTGCACTGTCACAAGTCAGTACCCATCCTGATATGACCTTAGATGCTGCCTGGATATAAAACCCCAACAAACAAACGGATGTTCGCTCCTGCAGGTTTGGCTTTGTTCCACTTTGAACATCACCGAAATAGTGTAACACCTTTTTGTTTCGTTTTGTTACATTCATTGATTAAGCGGGGGAATTTCAATCGCTGCCAATTGTTCTTCCTCATTCCACTGGCTCCTTGCCATATCCGTTTAATGCCAAGTGCCAGGATGAGCGCCAACAATTTTTAACTCATTAGTTAGTTTGGCTCGACCAGAGTTCAAACGTGAGATCACAATTTTATAATTTTATGACCTGCCACTCGCGAAGCACACGCTCAACACTTTTGGCCAGCCTGTTTGTTTGTTGGGGTTTTACATCCTGGCAACATCTATGGTCATATCAGGATGGTAGGCCATCCTCTGTTGTCTATGAAAGACTATCTCCTGTGAACAAGCCCCACCGAACAATCAAACTTTTCGGAACCAGATTCACCTATGATTTGATTGTTTGTTGCTTTTCGTCCTAGCAACATCTAAGGTCATATCAGGATGGATACTGGCTTGTGACTGATTGATTGATTGATTGGTGGTTGCTTTACACCGTGTCGGCAGCATAGGCCATATTCATGGCGAGAAATGTTTGTTTTTTGTTCAAACCATCGCTTTTACATGTAAAAGCAGACAATGGCTTGTGACAGTTGTAACATAGCAGTGAATATATGGAGACTGCTTCCTAACAGGTAGTTTGCTTTTTATAGTGGTTACAGCACATGTTTGGACCGTCCTACTCGTCCCAGTTCTTCATTAGGACTGGCCTACCCAGCAACTATATAAGGAGCGTAGTCACACACTCTCGGCACTCTACTCCCAGACATCGAGGCGTCAACATCTCCAAGTTAGTTAGGCCTGAAACCTGATCTGGCTAGTTACAGCTTATAGGATGGATTCAACTTTCTGAGCTTCTACAATATGGACCAATGGACATGAGGAGGATTGGTGACTGTGGTGTCTGCTTTTTCCCACATCACTGCTGCTTAGCCTGACAAGCACATCCATCATCAACTGAGATTCTATAGCTGTATGGTTGGCGACGGCTCACAGACAATGGATCATCTATATCTATCAACTCCTCAAGGCAACTGAGACATAGAAGAAGCACCAAGAGGACTGAGTGTATCTATCATCCATATGGACTACACAGACAGTTGTGAGTGTAATATCATACCATTGAGAATTTATATGTAACTGTACACTTTGTAATTGAGAATATATGTTATAAGTACATATTTGTGTATCGTTATTTGTCTTCTTTACTAAGAATAGAAGATTTCCAAATTCTCTTTTCTCCTCACTATATTAGCTAGTCTATAAGATTAGGCATTAGTTATTATACGTGACACAGTGCACACCCATTGGAACTTAATAGTGCTGCCCACACAGAGACCAGACTGTCAACACCATGACCCGATATCCCACACAGTCGCATTGTCCTAATACTGTGCTAACCAGTCCTTGTCATATCCTATTAATGCTGAGTCATAGGCTAGGTAGTGCCAAGTATCAATTTTATGAGTAATGTTTTTCACTCGGTTGGGATTCGAACTTCAGACCTTCGACTTGGGAAGCCAGCGCTCTACCGATTCGGCCACCGTGTCCAGCTACATCCGATTCAAAACCTGGCCGAGTCAAATCAAAACTTTATTGTCAATTAATTAATAAATCGTTAATTCACTCATTCATAACTATTGCTGTTCAGTGATGAAAACAAGCCGTGATGCGACTTACTCGTTATGGACAGTGTAAATAAACCATCACAGACACACAAAAACACAAACAAAAACTGGCAAATTAACCTGGCCAAATCGGTAGAGTGCAGGCCTCCCGTGCGGGAGATCGGGAGTTCAATTCCCGGTTGAGTCAAACCAATGACTTACAAAGTTGATACTTATCTGTGCAGCTTTAACTGTGTGGACAGTGGAGGTGGAGGTGTGGAGTGAAAGGGAAGTGGGGGAAGTGGGGACAAGTGGGGGGGGGGAAGTGGGGGAGAAGTGGGGGAGAAGTGGGGGAGAGTGGGGGAGAGTTGGGGAGAGTGGGGGAGAGTGGGAGAAAGTGGGGGAAAGTGGGGGAAAGTGGGGGAAAGTGGGGGAGAGGGGAGGGAAGTGGGGAAGTGGAGGGAGGTGTGGAGGTGTTGAGTATAATGGGGGAATGATGGATTAGGACTAGGTTTGTATGTTGTTGTTTTACGTTCTAGCAACATCTAAGGTCATACCAGGACTGGTTTTGTTTGTTGTTTTACGTCCTAGCAACATCTAAGGTCATACCAGGACTGGCACTGACTTCTGACAGTGTGCACTCATGGTGACATTATAGTGCTTCCCCACTGGGAGACCAGGCCACCAGCACCATGACCTGATATCCCACTCAGTCACATTATCCTGACACTGAGTCAACCAGTCCTTGCCCTATCCTAATTATGATGAGCACCTGGCTAGGAAGCGACAAGTATAAATTGTTATGTCATCGGTTTGACTCGACCAGGGTTCAAACCCACAAACCCAAGGTTTCGGATCCCCAGATCTCCCAAAACAGGAGACGGATGCTTAACTCATTCGGCCATCCCGTCTGGTCTTAGGACGAGGAGGAGAGGAGGATGGACGTCAGTGCCAACCACCAAACGTATTGATTTTCATTGATCAGATATATCGATCTGATCAGCAAGCATTAGGCAATGGAGGAGAATGGGAGTGTGTGTGTCACTGAAACTACATCCTTGTCAAAACCTCGTCTGTATATCCTAACCACGTTCTGCTGTTAAAGCCACATACAGTATAACCCTGTTAAACCAAACTTGAAGGGACCCTAGAAATTTGTTTGGATTAACCGATCATTGGTTTAACCAAGCTTTTGCTTTGACTTTGAGGAAGAGTGTATTACACATGTAATAACTAATATACAATGTATGTGGACCCTTTGATTTTAGTTTTTTATGTTCATACAGTATAACCCCGTTAAACCAAGCTCAGTTAAATCAAACGATCGGTTAATCTAAACTTTTTTCGGCAGCCCGGCAAAATACTACCATTTATCATATAAAAAAGTCTCAGATGACCTTTATAACCACATGAAAGTTTGGTTTAACGGTATCGGAAGTGGCCTGGAGCCGACAATTTTGTTTAGATTAACCGATAATTTGGATTAACCAACTTTGGTTTAACCAACTTTTTTATATGATAAATAGTAGTATTTTGCCAGGCCGCCGGAAAAAGTTTGGATTAACCGATTGTTTGGTTTAACCAAGCTTGGTTTAACCATACTAATTTCCTAGTTCTACATATGTAATTAACCATAGGATATAAATAAAAACATGAATAAAATAAGTAAAGCTGACTATGGCTATCGCTCTCACAATAGTCTGAGTGACCAGATTTGTCTAGATCTAAATACAGATGGCATAAGATGTGCTGATTAGATTGGTGTAAATGCAACGCTAGATAAAAGATTAACATCTTAATTTATTATATATATTTTCGTAGTTGGTATTCTATGTTTGAAACAAGAGCTGAGATGAGCTTAATCTAGCATATTTCATAGCTGACCCAGTGTATTAGCATGAGCCATGTGCTTCTCGTGGGGTTGTTTTGCTTTTACGCATCCCACAATGCACCGCACTGCTGGAATGACAAACTAGTCTATATATCATTGGGACAACTATTTGAACGACCGGACGCAGAGGCCAAATCAATAAGAATCCAGGCTTCCCATGTGGAAGGTCGCGGGTTTAATTCCCAGCCGAGTCAAAACAATGACTCTCAAAGTTTATACTTGTCACAGCATTACTAGGATAGGGCAAGGACTGGTTAGTTCAGGTTGGTTGGTTGTTGGAGTTTTACGTCCTGTCAACATCTAAGGTCATCAGAACGGGGTTAGTTCAGTATCAGGATAATGTAACTGAGTGGAATATCAGGTCTCCTAGTGCCCGGTCTTCTAGTAGTGGTCGAGTCAAACCAATGACTTAAAAATTGATACTTGTCGCTTCCTAGCCAGGTGCTCGGCATTATTAGGACAGGGCAAGGACTGTGTGTGCTCAGTGTCAGGATAATGTGACTGAGTGGGATACCAGGTCATGGTGCTGGTGGCCTGGTTTCCCAGTTGGAGAGCACTATAAAGCAGCCATGAGTGCACACTGTCACAAGTCGGTACCCATCCTGATATGACCTTAGATGTTGCTAGGACGTAAAACAACAACAAACAAACAAATAAATCTAGTAGTGGGACAGCACTAGAAAGTGATTATATGTGTGCACTGTCACAAGTCAGTACCCATTCCCGATATGACCTTAAATGTTGCAAAGATGTAAAACCCCAACAAACTAGCAGAAAGACGTGGTTTTCAGTGTGACACTGACTAGGGGTGGGTGTGGTGCTGGTTGGATGCGTCACCCAGTGAGGCGTCACGCTGCTATTGGTTGGCGTACATTCAACGTGGTGTGCGGGTGTGGGTGTGTGGGTGTGTGTGGGGGGGGGTGGTGAGTGGGGGGTGTGTGAGTGTGGGGTGTGTGAGTGGGGGGTGTTTGAGTGTTGGGTGTGAGTGTTGGGTGTGAGTGTGGGGTGTGTGAGTGTGGGGTGTGTGAGTGTGTGGGGTGTGTGAGTGTGGGGTGTGAGTGCGGGGTGTGTGAGTGCGGGGTGTGTGAGTGTGGGGTGTGTGAGTGTGGGGTGTGAGTGCGGGGTGTGTGAGTGCGGGGTGTGTGAGTGTGGGGTGTGTGAATGTGGGGTGTGTGAGTGTGTGGGGTGTGTGAGTGTGGGGTGTGTGAGTGTGGGGGTGTGAGTGAGGAGCGTGGGGGGGTGAGTGCGGAGCGTGGGTGTGAGTGTGGGTGTGTGAGTGTGGGTGTGTGAGTGTGGGTGTGTGAGTGTGGGTGTGTGACTGTGGGTGTGTGAGTGTGGGTGTGTGAGTGAGTGTGAGGGTGAGGGTGTGGATGGGTGTGAGTGGGTTGGGTGTGAGTGTGTGTGTATGTGTGTGCACATGTGCGTGAATTTGTGCGTGTGTGCGCGTGTGTGTGTGCATGTAGTGCGTGGGTGTGTGTGCGCGCGTGCGTGTGCGCGCGCATGCGTGTGTGTGCGCGTGTGCGTGCGTGTGTGTGTGTGCGTGCCTGCACGTGCGTGTGCGTGCGCGCGTGCGTGTGGAGTAGGGGCGTGTGGTATTTGTGGATGGGCGGATTTGGATGGTTGGAGTTTTGATAGATCGTGGGATTCGAACGCCATGGGTTCGAACCCTGGTCGAGTCAAACCAATGAGATAAACATTGATACTTGTCGCTTCCTAGCTTGGCACTCAACCTAAAAGGTTTAGGACAAGGACTGGTTGGCTCTGTGTCAGGATAATGTGTCTGTGTCAGGTCATGGTGCTGGCAGCCTGCTTTCCCAATGGGGCAGCACTATAAAGTCACCATGAGTATGCACTGTCACAAGTCGGTACCTGTCCTGAGATGACCTTAGATGTTGTCAGGATGTAAAACTCAAACAAACAAAGCCTTAAGGGTGGTGTGGTAGGTTTAACCTGTAAAAATATATGGTCTTTCGGTCATGATAACCGAGCTTGGAATCATATCAATATCTCATGCAACGGAGTTGAGAACCATTGCTACGTAATAGTGATGCAATGTGTGCCCAATCGTTGTGTGACATGGAAATAACTATGTGTAAATGTTATGATGCACAGTGACGGGGATTGCGGTGTGATGTCCGGATATTAAAGTTTCTGAAATTTTCTGAGATTGATGGTTATTATGTACCTTACTTTAGCTTGAAGTAACTTTTATTTTCAGTGGCTAACTTTTGAGATTTTTGAAGTGGAACCATGTCAAATTAATTTTGGCAAGCATGCCAAAACTCTGACCCCATACACTTCTGCAGTAACAGGTTCAATTCAATTGCCTGAGTATTCCCTTCTGTGTGGTGACAAATGGTTAATAAGTGCACCATTATCTAACTTATATATGTTGAATCACATTTAGATAATTGTTTTGGTTTTGAAAATTTGATATTTTCATCAGACTCTGCAGTTTTAAGATGCTGTTACTAATTACAGGAATGTTCCCTCCATGCACCAGGAAGAGTGCAAATGGAACGGGACATGCATTATTGCTTAATGTAACTGTATGACGACTACTTCTTACCACGGGACCACTGGGTAAGCACACCCAGCCATTCTGCATACATTATGGACACCACCTGCCCTTGGGTTGAGTGACAGGTGCCCCCTCTTGGGTGCCACCCCTCCCACTGCAGAGGTGCCTGATTGGCTGGCTGGGTGAGCCCAGTCACCCTTGAATTCCTTGCACTTGCTGGACAGACATACACTCACTCTAGAGATACCAAAGGAAGCAGTTCACCTCTGAGCTGTGTGTAACACCCATAGGACTTAGGTTCAATGGGCTGGAGGCACTGATTTTGACTGAACAAGCAGAAGCTATGTGGGTCTGTGCAGCAGGTTGTAAGTGAGTCAGGGTGACAGGTCACTAGTACTAGTAGGTGAACAAGAGTTGTAGCAATAAAGCTCAACCTTATCACTGTCAATCTTGCATGACTTGTCTCCCTTTCTTTCTTATGAGTTGTTTTTTGGTATTTAGTGGACGGAGACTGGCAGACAGTTGCCAGGACCCTCCTGATAGTAGTCAGTATAAGAGGAATAACTGGAAGACGACAAAAGAACATCAGTAACTTCTTCAAACCGACTGAAGCTAACTTAGGCTACAGGAGCTGGTAAATATAGCAAGTACCTGTCAGTAGCGTCAACACATAAGGGCTCTCGGGTAGCCGTCTACTTCTGCATAATGCCAAGTATACGCGAACTACATATGTCGCTTGCTCATACAAAATCAGTCGCTTGCTAACTTGTCTTTGCGTTGTTTTATTTTTCATGTGTGCTCAAAACCTTTTATTGATATTTGTTGTTGGGGGATTAACAACATCATTGACATTTACTGCGAGATGGACATCTCTGGGCTGGCTCTGCTTACAGACAGGTGGAGAGTAGAGCAGTACTCACAGAAAGATGAAGCCGGCATTCAGTTGTCTTTACACAGGTGGAGGCGCTATCAAGTGACTTGTCATGGTGAGGGCTGGAGGAGGAGTGAGTGAGGAGTGGGTTTGTTTGTTGCTGTTTTACATCCTAGCAACAGCTAAGGTTATATCAGGATGGGTACCGACTTGTGACAGTGGGTACTCATGAGGGGGAGGGGTTATTGGAGTTTTGCGTCCAGGTAACATCTAAGGTCATATCAGGATGGATACTGACTCGTGACAGTGCACACTCATGGCAACTTAATAGTGCTGCCCCACTGGGAAGCCAGGTCACCAGCACCATGACCCCATATCCCATACAGTCACATTATCCTGATACTGTGCGAACCAGTCCATGTCCTATTCTATTAATGCTGAGCGCCAGGCTAGGAAGCAACAAATATGAATAAATACTTTACCAAAAAAAAACAAGTATTATTGGTAGTCATTGGTTTGACTCGACCGGGAACCAAACTCCCGATCTCCCTCATGCGAGGCAAGTGCTCTATCGATTCGGCCACCTCCCCCGGTGGTAAATGCAGTAGTGAAGTAAATGGAGTAAATGGAGTAAATGGAGTAAATGGAGTAAATGGAGTAAATGTAGTAAATGCAGTACATAGAATAATGAGTAAATGTAGTAAATGTAGTAAATGTAGTAAATAGATACAGTAAATGTGGTTAATGTAGAAAATGTAGTAAATGTAATAAATGCAGTAAATGGAGTAAATACGGTAACTGCAGTAAGTGTGGTTAATGTAGTAAATGTAGCAAATGTAATAAAAGCAGTAAATGGAATAAATGTAGTAGATGTAGTAAATGGAATAAATGAAGTGAATGGTGTAAATACAACAAATTCAGTAAATTAAATAAAAATGAGTAAATAAACAAAATGTTAAACACCCGGTGGCTTGGGGCAAGTCTACGGCAGACGACCAGACGGCGGGCGTCGGGTTGTATTTACCCGGCATGCCCCGCGAACACGCTCATCACATTCCAAATAAGGCTGGTCAGGTCGGGGGGAGGGTGCCCTAATGACGGGGGCGGGGCCTGCTATGCTAATGAGGCGCGGCTGTCAATCAAATCACAAGGCGGTGTGTGACACTGACAGTGTCGTCTGCCGACGAAACTGCGAATGGGGAGAGTTTTCTTTGTGCTTTTGTCCCCCTTCTTTCGCGCCAAATGGAAGCCACGCTGGACCAATTCCCTCAGATTCTCACCCGGTGTGAGAATATAGTATTTTGGTTTTGGTTTTGCGCTTACCTTCAGAAACGACAGTTAGATGCTGAAGGTACCTTTAGATCTATTTTGCCTGAACACTGCGACTGCGAGTGGAATTTAATAAATTAAGCTTATTCACAGCGCCACCTAGGAGGTCAAGACTGCATTAGTGTCGCCACTTATTTCACCAACACGCGTTCTGTTCCTTTCTGTTCCGTTTTGCTCTGTTCCTTTCCGTTTTCTTCTTTTCCTCCATCTCCCTGAGCAGGATCGATAGGATGGATGACCCATACCTTCACAGGTGGACACTCTACCGCCTAAGCTACGTCCCCTTCCCTCCTGTATTCTAAGGATCCCCTTTTTTTTGTTTTATTTAAAGCTGCATACTCCGATGAAATATCAATTTTTCAAAACCAAACCAATTATCTAGATTTGATTTGACATATCTAACTTAGATACTGATGCACTTAAGTTATTAAGCATTTGTTTCTGCATAGAAGGCAATACTGAGTCAATTTAACCGAACCTGTTACTGCAGAAGTCTATGGTGTCAGAGTTTTGGCAAGATTGCCAAAACTAATTTTCCATGTTTGCACTCAAAATATCTCAAACGATTGATTGATTGATTGGTGGTTGCTTTACGCCGTGTCGGCAGCATAGGCCATATTCACGGCGAGGCTCAAACGTCTCCCATTTAGAATAAAAGTAACTTTGAACTAATGTAAAGTAGATACTAGTGATCGATCTAATATATTTATCTCAGAAAAAATACCGAAATTCAAAACCATCAGACTATGCAACTGTCATTGGGGTGATGAAAATGGGAAATATTGCGCCTAGAGCAGGACTCGAACCCACATCTCTTTGCATTCCGGGCCAGTGTGCTAACCATTACACCACCTAGGCTCCCTGATATCAACACACTACCCACGCCTACCTGTCTATGTGGTTACTTGCCTGAGAGGTCAGTGCAGACCACTACACTCGTCCCCCTGGAATTGTAAGTCTTTTAATCTTACAATTACATACATACAGGCAATGCACTAACACATACATACACAGGGTAGGTTCAACAACCATACAGCGCAAAGCTTGTACAGGATCCTGATCACGGCAACCAGTGTCGGGTGATGAAAATGGGAAATATTGCACCTAGAGCGGGACTCGAACCCACATCTCTTTGCATTCCGGGCCAGTGTGCTAACCATTACACCACCTAGGCTCCCTGATATCAACACACTACCCACGCCTACCTGTCTATGTGGTTACCTGCCTGAGAGGTCAGTGCAGACTACTACACAACTTTAACTACACAAACTGCACAAATATTCCTGGGATTCGTTAATGCAGACGACAGCCATAATGGGTTTAAAAAAAACACCAATCTTTTTATCAATATTTTTGTACAAGGATTTCTCACACAAATCTGCAGTGGTTTTAAAGCTGCATAGTCCAATGAAAGCATAACATTTTCAAAACCAAAACAATTATCTAGATTTTAGCCGACATATTCAACTGAGATACTGACATACTTTTAAAAACTGTATATTCTGATGAAAACATGAAACTTTGAAAACGAAACACTTATCTAGAATTGATTTAACATATTTAACTTAGATACTGGTGCACTTATTAAACATTTGTCGCCAAATCGAAAGGAAATACTGAGGCAATTTAATAACACGATCTGTTAGTGCAGAAGCCTATGGTGTCAGACTTTGGACATGCTTGCCAAAATTAATTCAGGATGGTCACACTTCAAATATCTCAAAAGTTTGCCACTTAAAATAAAACTTACTTCAAAGTAAAGTAAGGTGGATTATAACGATCAACCTACTATAGTTATCTCAGAAAATTACACAAACTCAAAACCATCGGACTATGCAACTTTAAATTCACATAACCCCCCCCCCCCCCACACACACACACATACCCTTGTATTCACCAAGCTGTCGGATATGGTCTAGTTTAGGCAAGGTTGGAATTTGTATTGAGGATTTCTAATTGTGTCAACAACCCCACGCCCCCCCCCCCCCACCCCCAACCATTACCAAGTACCCAGCATAACGGCGCATTTACTATTCTGTTTTTGTGTGGGGGTGTGGTGGGGGGAGTGTGGGGGGAGTCAATGTGGGGGATCAGTATGTGGTGGAGTTGTTGTTTGTTTTGCTTGTTTGTTGTTTTACGTCCTAGCAACATCTAAGGTCATATCAGGATGGGCACCAACTTGTGACAGTGCACACCCATGGTGACTTTATAGTGTTGCTCCACTGGGAGACCAGGCCACCAGCACCATGACCTGATATCCCACTCAGCCAGATTATCCTGACACTGAGCCAACCAGTCCTAGCCCTATTCTAATAATGCTGAGCACCTGGCTAGGAAGCGACAAGTATAAATTTTAAAGTAATTGTTTTGACTTGACCAGGGTTCGAACCCACAAACCTATGGGTTCGGATCCCCCGATCTCCCAAGACAGGAGACGGACGCTCAACTCAATCGGCCATCCCGTCTGGTTGTGGTGGGGGCGGGGTGGGGGCGGTAAATAGGGGAGGTAAGGGGGTGGGGTTGAATAGACAGGGCGCAAATAGGTCAGGTGTTTGAGAGGGATTGACCTGTTATCCATGGAAAGAAATTCAAGGGAAAAACCAGATCTGAATTTATGTAAAATTTATTTTGTGTCGTTAGCTTCGTTTTGAAAATGCACATTTACGATTAGTTACAAAAGAAAAATCAGATTTCAATATAATATTATAACAATTAATTTTATATTTTTATATTGGTGTTGAAAGATGCATAATCTTAATCGATTAAAAGGTGGCACAGCTGAGTTCATTAAAAGTAATTTTAATTTGGTTATTTTGGTGCCTATTTTCCACTTATGCATACTTAAGAATATTTCTAAATTAATTTAGTCTTGTATTCTTGGTGTTGTTTTCATGATTTAAAGCGTAAAGCTAGGATTCCTTACATGTGGTATGCGGCATGCGAATGCGAATGCGGCATCTGGCATGCAGCATGCGAACAGGTTGGGCCCTTTCACCCACACCCACCCACACCCACACCCACACATCGTGTCAGGTTTCTCTAACACTGTTTTCTATGGCAAACGCATTTGCATTCGCATTCGCATGCCGCACCGATGGCTACATGGACCGATTCAGTTGCTGCATTCGCATTTGCATTCGTATTTGCATTTGGACGTATGGAATCACCCCCATTGACTTAGATGCTTTTCATTTTTTTGCCGCATTCGCATTCGCATGCCGCATACCGGGTGTAAGGAATGTAGCCTTAAGCTAGCATTCCTTACACAAGGTATGCGGCATGCGAATGTCGTATATGCGGCGTAGATATATGCCAACCCCCAACATTTGTTGACGTTTTTCCTCCAAATTTGTGAAGGAACAGTATTGTTTTCTATGTCAAATGCAGCAGCATTCGCATTCGCATGCCGCACCGATGGCTACATGGACCGATTCAGTTGCCGCATTCGCATTCGCATTCGCATTCGCATTCGCATTTGGAGGCATGGAATCACCCCCATTCACTTAGATGCTTTTCCATTTTGTTGTCGCATTCGGATTCGCATGCCGCATACCGCATGTAAGGAATGTAGCCTTTAGAATATCTGAGTATATTTGAGGGGATTTTCTATTATTTTGGCGTTGAAGTGTGTCAATTTTCAATTGATTAAAAAGTACCGTTTCTGACGATATTAAAATCTCATTTTGGCTCGGAATATTAGCGTTCAAGAAATGTTATTTTCTAACAGAAAAAAAAATACTCGTTTTCAATTTATTAAATTAATTTTGCTCGTTACCATGGTGATAATTGATTTTTATTTTCCGGTTATTAGTTCATGCAACCTCCCCTATTAATTTTAATTCCAGTGCTGCTGTTTTATCTGATAACAGAAGAAAATGCAGATGAAGACAACAAATGTGATCGCTATAAGCCACTACGGCAAATAAGGATAGACAAATACAGGGTTGGGCTGAGTTCTATTTTATTATTTCTCTGGCGGAGACTAAAAATGCCACACCTATATAAGGAAAATTGTAATCGAAGTGAGACAGTTGTGGTTATTTTCCGCACCACACAGGTGGTGCCCCATTCACATGTGCCGATCAGGGTGGGCGCGCGACTCCGAATACATACGAATATCGATAGCACAATAATACAATATAATAATTAAACCTTGGATTAAGCTTCGGTATTTATATTATTATAATCCATTATTATACACATAATTGTGGGAAAATGTGACAGTATTTAAATTAATTTAGAAAATAAAATGTGAATATACAGGGGAAAAGCATGCACTTAAATGATTAAATTTGATAGGACAAGTTGTTCCCTCAGCTAAGTTGTAGTCTTAATGGAAGGTTATTTCTATATTGTCGAAAACCAGAGCAAATAGACTGGATGATATAGTGCCCACTCTATGCACGGGAAGTTTGCTTAATTGTTTGTTGGAATTTTACGTCCTAGCAACACCTAAGGTCATAACAGGACGGGTACAAACTTATGACAGGGCGCACTCATGGTGACTTTATAGTGCTGCACCAGTGGAAGCTTAGGCCACCAGCACCATGTCTCGATATCCAACTCAGTCATATTATCCTGATACCGGACTAACCAGTCCTTGCCCTATCCAATTAATGCCGAGCGCCAGGCTAGGTAGTGACAAGTATAAATTCTGTAAGTCATCGGTTTGACTTGGTCAGGCTATAATAACACGACCTCCCACACGGGAAATTATTCAGCGCTCTTAGTCTTACCAATTCAGTCATCAAGTGTGCTAGTTTGAGGATACACAAATTATGAGCATTCATATTCGGTCATGATAATTATGAATAAGCAAAGTTGTGTTAGACAGGGGGATACCATTAAACAAAATATTTTTGACTAAATAGGATCACCTAAGATTGTATGCATACAACAAATCTTGAACCAGGTTACAAACAGGGTGCACAAGAAGTAATGGGCCATTACTAGTAATGGCAAAATCAAAATGCAGTGCATATGGTCGCATTGTAGCTAATGGTGCTGTCACATTACGATGCTTCTCGCCAGCGCGCCGCCAACCCGCAAAAAAGTTGAGAAACGTCAAACTTTTCGGCGCGGTGGGAAAAAGTTTGACGTCAGCGCAACGTGTTAGTAGCGTGCGGCCGACGTTGTGTTAATGTATATCGACGCATGAAATAAAAAAAAAAAGTTTTGCGTGCCATCCTGATATGACCTTAGATGTTGCTAGGACATAAAACAACAATGCAACAGTTTGGCGCAACGTGTGGGAAGGACCCTCACGCATGCGCGGCATGTGCCTACCGTTCGCATTACATTATTCCAGCGCATTTAACGTATCTGGACACCCCCCTAACGTCGCCATAATGTTAGCACCCGCGCGTTGTCGCACGTCGAAAGTTTTGTGCAAGCACAACACTTCGCCGATTCACTGACATGCACTGCCGACCGTCGCCGACCGTCGCCGTAGATCAACGAATACCAACGCATGCCTAACGTGTGCATAATGCTTCCTGACGTAATCCGACGTTCCGCCAAAAAATCACATACGTCGACGCGCATTGGCGAGAAGCGTCGTAATGTGACAGGGGTATCACATGAGTACCAATATTTGGAATAAACTGCCAGCTGCAACACGAAATGCAGAAAACCTATCAGTGTTTAAGAAACTACTAAAAAATAATATCACCACAAAAAAACAGATGATATTAAAATGGATTAACACAGAGGATAGAAAATGCTCGATTTTGGACTGCTTGCAATCTACAAACACTTAAAAGCCATAAACAAGAACACGAAAATTATTGCTAAAATTAAATTTCAAAGATTTGAATCAAATTGGACTAGTGCTGCCCAGCAGTGAAAACAAGTGTTAACACATTTATGAGCAGTGTAAATAAATTCATCACACACACAAAAATAGATAAACACTGAATAACAATATGTTCTGTAAACCAACTAAATTTGTGTGTGTGGGTGCATTAGTTGTTTAAGCAGGGAAAATTTCAGTCGCAGACAACTGGACTTCCTCATTCCACTGCTCCTTGCCCGATCCTATTAATGCCGAGTGTCTGGCTAGGAAGCGACAAGTATCAATTTATAAGTCATTGGTTTGACTCGATAGGATTCAAACCCACGATTCCACGATCTACCAACACCGGAGATGGACGCTCATACTCATTCGGCCATCCCGTCTGGTTAGAACATTGGAACCTTTATGGATGCGATTCGTGACAACAGGTGGTGGCTGAGAACAATCAAAGTGCACAAAGGTGAAGAGACAAAAAAACACGAGGGAAGCGTGCACTTTAAAGGTTATGACGTCATTTCCGGCATAGCACCAAACTCAAAAACGCTACATGTGTCATGCGTATTCAATACAGTTCTACAAAGTCACATCGCTTCTCTTTCTCCCAGATCAATACCTTCACTGCTGGTATAGTGATAAAACAAAACAAACAAAATAACTGAAAATGTATTTATTATATTTGTAAGGATCTCGGTCAGGGTTCTAGGATGTTCTCTTCATTCGGAATTATTTTAGATAAAAATCGTTTCAAAATAAGGTCCATCTGAGTCCCCCCCCCCCCTCTGTGCTGCCCCGAGGCAACCTTTGTTTGGAGAATGGAGGGTGAGGGGCATGGTAAGGGGGGGAAGGGGGGAAGGGGAGGATGGGGGATTGGAGGGTAGGGGAGAAGATAGGAAAGGGGGAGGACGGAGGGAGGGGAGAAGGAAAGTGAGATGGGGGGGGAAGGTAGGGAAGAAGAAGAAAGGGGGGAGAAGGAAGGGAGGAGAGAGGGGGAAGGGAGGGAGAGGAGGGAGAGAAGGGGAGGAGGAGGGGGGAGGAGGAGGAAGGGAGAGAAGGGGGGGGGAAAGATGGAAGGAGACAAGGGAGAGAGGAGAGGAGAGAGGGAGGAGGAAGGGACAAGAGGGAGGGGGAAGGGAGGAGAGAGGAAAGAAAGGGAGGGGAGGAGGGGTGAGGAGGACAGGTGGGGGGAGAGAGATGGGGAGAAGAGATGGGAGAAGGGAGAAGGGGAAGAACAAAGTGAGCAGAGGGCAAAGAGAAGGGAGAAGGAGGGGAGACAACGGGGAGGAGGGAGGCGACGGAAAGGGAATGGAGGGGGAGACCGGAGCCGAAAATGGGGGAGGGTGGGGAAGGGGAGGAAGGGATAGGAAGGGAGGGGAGGGACATCGGGAGAAAGAAAGGGGGAAGGGGAGGGGAAATGGAAAGGGGAGGAGAAAGGGGAAGAGGGAGAGGGAGGGGAAGAGAGAAGAGAGAGAGGGGTAGGGAAGGAGGGAGGGGAAGGGGAAATGGGGGGGAAGACTAGGGAAGAGAAATGAGGGGAGGAGGGAAGGGGTGGGGGGAAAGGGGGGGGGGAGTGGCCATTATTGTTGCCGTTACTGAGTTCAGAGGAGCAGACAAGACTCTTCATTGCTTTCAACTTTTGGCACTTCTTCTATTTTCTCTCTTTGAAATGTTAAATATATATAAAAATATATATATTTTACATTATATCATTTGTGTTATTCTTTTGCGGGGGTGCTGTGTTTGTGTTTGTTGTCTTTTAACAAGTCTTCGCACAACGCGTGTGTTAATGCTGAGCACACAAACATCTCCATTTTGGAGAATTTGCAAAAATCTACAGACATGACCGGGTTGGGTTATTGTATAGTTTCTAGAGATAAACCGTGATATAATGTGCGGTATACAAAGGCTGGAGCCCAGACGTGCATGCTCAGCTCTTGGGTGGTTTGTAACCTTACAACGGTTACGGGCTGCTGACCTGCAGCAATATAGAAAGGCACCGATAAATCAGTCCGATCTTTGGATTGAAGATTAAACTTCAAGGGGATCGGTTGTAGAAGCGGGGATCTCTTTACAACAATTTTAACGAAGCGTTGTTGGAGCAGATCCGGATCACTCCAGTCTGGCGGTAGCAGTGCACTTGTGTCCAGTAGCCGATGGTTTCAGGAGGAAGGGACAGGAAAAGGCGGGTTCTGCAGCAAGAACAAAGCGAGACAGCGAAAAAAGGAAAAGGGCCCCGCCCAAGCAAACAACTTCCTTGATGCTATATATACAACCGTGTTAGCTGGCGCATAATGGCATGGGTTTACTAAGTGGTCTCAGCACCACTTTTCTTCAAAATTAAATTGTTAAATGCTGAACACTGAAATAAAATTGAATATTAATAGCAACGCACAGAGAGAATATAACAATATTTACCGGACGCGGTGGCCTAATCGATAGAGAGCGGGCCTCGCATGCGGGAGATTGATAGTTTGGTTCACCAATGATGTACAAAATTGATACTTGCCACATCCTAGCCTAGCATTCTGCATTATTAGGATAGGGCTAGGACTGGTTAGCTCAGTGTCAGGATAATGTGACTGAGTGGGATATTGGGTCATGGTGCCAGTGGCCTGATTTCCCATTGGGGCAGCACTATAAAGTCGCCATGAGTGCGCACTGCCACAAGTCGGTACCCATCTTGATATGACCAGAGACATTGCCAGGATGTAAAACTCCAACAACCAAGTATAACAATATTATCCTAGACAGAATATATCTCTTTACTGATATATTCCCCTTGTGTGCACTGGACACCTCATGAGGATGTCATGGACTGGACACCTCATGAGGATGTCATCAGACAGGCTACCAAAGCAAATCCTCTACTCTCAACTGTCTTCTGGTTACAGAAAGAGAGGGCGCCCTCATCTCCGGTTCAAGGATACCATCAAGAGAAACCTGAAGCTGAAAGACATTAAGACCGACTCATGGACATCACTCTCACAGCAGAGAGCTAAATGGAGAGCGGCAGTCAAGTAATGAAAGCAGTCTTCATCGCATCGCGACCGACAGCATGATGATGTGCAATCAGTCTTAGTAGATAATACTGCTGTCAATACAAATTTAAAATGGTGGGGGGGGGGGGGGCTTGAGCGGCTGGTGGGGGAGGGGGACAGAGGGAGAGGGATTGGGTGGGGGACAGGGAGGGGTGGGGGCCAGCTTTGTTATTCTTTGTGGATCCGCAGCCTCAAATGGTTCTAACCGAGGTAAATAAACCCCGCCCTCAGGTCAATATTGTGGGTGGCGAAATGGGATGAGCCACTGAGTGAATTCCCAAACTGTCGAAGAGGAAACCCAATTCACACATTGCTGAGCCTTCCTCCGCCTTCGCTCATTCAATTACAACACAATGTGCATGCGATATGTATAAGGCAACACTATAAGGCAATTATTTATTACACAGGGATGAAAGTGGTCTCCAACAAAAAGCGCAGAAACAATTTTCGGCGAAAACACCGATTCCCGGCCCCCTCCCCCATAGGTTTAGAGCACTGTCGGGGAATCGCTGGAAAAATACTGGAAGTCAGGTTTCAACTATCCTTGTTGTGATTATATTATCGCCCTAACTCTTTCTTGTTTGGGTTTTATTTTATGCGCTTGCAATATCTAAGGTCATATAGCTTTTATAAGAACTGGATTCGGACTAATCAACTTCTGTCATATGTAATATATATATTATATATATATATAATATACTGACATTTACTTAACATCAAAACCAGACGGGATGGCCGAATGAGTTAGAGCGTCCGTCTCCCGTTTTGGTAGACCATGGGATCGTCGGTTTGAACCCTGGTCGAGTCAAACCAATGACTTAAAAATTTATACTTGTCGCTTTCTAGCTAGGCACTCGACATTATTAGGATAGGACAAGGACTGGTTGGCTCAGTGTCAGGATAATGTGACTGAGTGGGATATCAAGTCATGGTGCTGGCGGTCTGGTCTCCCAGTGGGGAAGCACTATAAAGTCACCATGAGGGCACACTGTCACAAGTCGGTACCCGTCCTGATATGACCTTAGATGTTGCTAGGATGTAAAACAATAACAAACAAATAAACTTAACATCAATCAGTGCATATCAAGAATCGCAGAAATCCGCGAAATGCCTGAATTTACATATCGGTGATTTTGGCGGGAATAGGTATCGACTGCATATTGGAATTAATGCAGGAAAATAATCAACCCCACTATATCATTGTCTTGAGGGTGATGCAAATGGGACATTTCACCTATAATAGGATTCGAACCCATACGTCTTGTCATGTCTGGACTAGCATGCCAATCAGTTGATTGATTGATTGGTGGTTGCTTTACGCCATGTCGGCAGCATAGGCCATATTCACGGCGAGAAATGTTTGTTTTTTGTTCAAACCATCGCTTTTACATGTAAAAGCAGACAATCAATTATGTGCCAATAGACACTCATTAAATTAGAAAGCTCACAATCATATATTTGTGGTCAAGGGAAACAAATTCCCATACAAAAAGAAAAGTTTTATTAATAATTGATAGAATCTATCTAGTAAACTATATCAGGTGGTACAGTCCAGGTGCCCTCAAAAAGGCTAAAATGTTTTCTTGTTTTACTTTAGTAAAAAGGTCATGCATACTGCCTGCAGTGTAGAATTGTTGGCGCAGGGTCAACAAATCAATGCAACTTAGTAAAAATGTGTTTGAGTGTCAGCGGGGACTGACACCCAATACATTCATGGGGAGGTATCGCCAACCAGTAGACTATCTAGGCTCCCTCATGTACTCAACGTATCCAGGCCTACCTACCTGTCTATTTGGCTCCTTTCCTGAGGTATCAGTATGACTACTACAGTATAGTATGTACCGTATATGTCCCAATTGAAGCACGCTACCCAATAGAAGCACATCTCCCATTTCAAGATTGAAAGCACGTACAAATTTACGATCAGATTCAGAGTGAATGAACATAAAATAAGACGATCCCACTTTATTTCAGAGGCACAACAAAAACAAATCCATCAAATTCTTTAACTTTGAATAGACGCGCATCCATCTGTCTGCCGTCGCGCAGTGCGTGTCTATTGGGACATATACGGTAATGTAATTTAAAGGTGCATAGTCCGATGGTTTTGAGTTCCAGTCATTTTTCTGAGATAAATATATTAAATTTATGGTTATAATCTACCTTACATTAGTTTGATAGAACTTATTTTAAATCGCAAACTTTTGAGATATTTGAAGTGGAAAGATCTCAAATTAGTTGCGACAAGTATATAACAACTCTGACGCCATAGGCTTCTGCAGTAACGGGTTCTATTAAATTGACTCAGTATTCCCTTCTATCCAGCAACAAATGCCATATAACGCCACATGTCATAAGTCAATGTGTAGTGTCATGGTCTCCCAGTGGAGCAGCACTACAAAGCCACCATGAATGCGCACTGTCACAACTCGGTACCTATCCTGATATGACCTTAGATGTTGCAAGGACTTAAAAACTAAGCAAATAAACAACACAAAAGGAAATCCTTCAAATTTTACAATATTCAGTTTGACAACTTGGTTGAATGTAGTCAAACCTGCCAACTCTGCCACCCCACTCCACCCAATGCCCCCCCCCCCCCACAAACCACTCCACCCCTAGAGAAGCCTAGATGTCCCCAGGCATCCTAATCAGCTCCACAAGCAGAGTTCTGCTGCCAGCACGACCCCCCCACCCCCCCCCACACCGACGCCCCACACAATCCCATATTCTACCCCCCCCCCCCCGCCCACACACAATCCCTATACTCCAATTCCAACAGATTATGCCTCTTCCCACTTTCTCTTTGTCCCCACACGATTTTGTCTTCATTTTCCTTCTTTTTTATCCCTCCACCCACCCCCAATTTTGTCTCCATTTTGTGTGTTTTATTTTCTCCATTCCCACCCCACAATTCTGTCTCCATTTTTTCTTCTTTTTCTTGTTTCCCTTCTTTTTTTCTTTTCTTTAAATCTTGACAATGCGAAGACTTTCTTCTGCGACAAACCTTCTCCAACCATCCTGGTCCAGAGATTTTGGAACGTCATGCAAATCTAGAGATCTTAAAAAAATCTAGAGACGTTGGAGGGTTTATCTTTTTTAGGGAATCCACAGATTATAGAGGATCTAGAGAGATGAGAGATTTGATAGAATCTAAAGATCGTAGGGAATCTAGAAATTGTATGGAATCTAGAAATTTGAGCAAATCTAGAAAATTGACATAATCTAGAAATTTGAAAGAATCTAAAAATTTGAGGGAACCCACATATTCTATAGAGCTGAGATTTTAGAGAATCCAATTGAGGAAACTATAGAGTTGAGGAATTTTGAGAGAATCTAGAAACATTAAAGAATTTAGAGATTGGAGAGCATTTAGAGACTGCAAAGTCTGCAGATTTTCAGAGATTTGAGAGAAACTAAGAGATTGTAGAGCATCTAGGAAGTCTTCATATTGTATACATTCTAAAGACTTGAAAGAATCTTTTTTTTTAATTGAGAGGATCTAGCGATTTGTAAGAACTTAGACATTTGTGAGAATGTAGAGAATCTCCAGATTGTATACACTCTAGAGATTTGAGAGAATCTAGAGAATTTCTATTTTATACAAGCTAAAGATTTGAGACAATCAAGACAACTGTGATAATCTAGAGAATTTGATGAGTGGGCATCAATCAATCCAAGGTCCCAGGACAAGGTCATGTGACTCTGTAGGGTGGAGTGATTTGATTCTCACTTGGAGCGATTTGATTCTCACTTGGAGCAATTGGATTCTCACTTGGAGCGATTTGATTCTCACTTGGAGCGATTTGATTCTCACTTGGAGTGATTGGATTCTCACTTGGAGCGATTGGATTTTCAAGTGGAGCGATTTGATTCTCACTTGGAGCAATTGTATTCTCACTTGGAGTGATTTGATTCTCACTTGGAGTGATTGGATTCTCACTTGGAGCGATTGGATTCTCACTTGGAGTGATTGGATTCTCAGTTGGAGCGATTGGATTCTCACTTGGAGTGATTGGATTCTCACATGAATCGATTTGATTCTCACTTGGAGTGATTGGATTCTCACTTGGAGCAAATTGATTCTCACTTGGAGCGATTGGATTCTCACTTGGAGCAATTGGATTCTCACATGGAACGATTGGATTTTCCTGTGGAGTGATTGGATTCTCACATGGAGCGATTTGATTCTCACTTGGAGAGATTGGATTTTCATGTGGAGCGATTGGATTCTCACTTGGATCGATTGGATTCTCACGTGGAGCGATTTGATTCTCATGTGGAGCGATTGGATTGTCACTTGGAGCGACTTGATTCTCACTTGGACAGCTCTCTGTGACAATCAGTATTCATGAGAATGGTGACTGTGTCCTACAAGCACCAGTGTAGTAGTCTGTACATGAGCCCTACTACCACGCAGTAGCGGCGGAGACTATGCCGTGCACCTACACAGTTACACTGAACTGCGCTAGGTGGTGGCAGGCTAGCCACCGGGCAGACCCCAACTGGGCTGCCCTCTACGGCGTGTGGCTAGCTCACCTCCCCACCCACCTATAAAGTCGATGTGGGACCTAGCCAGTCAGGGGGCGGGTCAGAAGACTGTGGACTCCGCAGAGAGCAGATTTGTTCAATAAACCAAGGTGAAGCATACTTATATCGGATCTTGGTGTTCTTCCGTGTGTGCGTGGCAGGGTGAAAGTCGGAGGGCCATGGGCCATTACACTATCATTACTAGGACCAATGAGATTGCATAGCAAATCTATTTGTTTGTTTTTATTTTATGCCCTAGCAACATGTAAGGTCTTATCAGGACGGGTATCGGCTTGCGCCAATGTGCACTCATTGTGACTTTATAATGCTGCCAAACTGGGTTGTTGTTGTTGGTTGTTGTTTTATGTCCTAACCACATCTAAGGTCATATCAGAATGGGCATCGGCTTGTGCCAGTGTGCACTCATGGTGCTGCCCCACTGGGAGACCAGGCTGCTGGCACCATGACACAATATCCCACACGGTCACATTATCCTGATACTGTCCGAACCAGTCCTATCCTATTAATGCTGATAGCCAGGCTAGGTAGCGACAAGTATCAATTTGATCAGTCATTGGTATGACTCAGCTGGAATTGGAACGCCCGACCTTCCGCATGGGAATCCTGTGCTCTACCGATTCAGCCACCGCATCGAGTCATTGCACAGTTGACTATTAGCAAGGATGGTTTCTGATTAAAGCTGCATAGTCCGATGAAAACATCAAATTTTCAAAACCAAAACACTTATCTAGATTTGATTCTATATATTCAACTTAGACACTGGTGCACTTATTAAGCATTTGTTGCTGCATAGAAGGTCGTAATAAGTCAATTTAATAGAATATGTTACTACTGAAGTCTATGGTGTCAGAGTTTTGGCGTGCTTGCCGAAATTAATTTGGCATGTTTTAACGTCAAATACCTCCAAAGTTAACCATTTAAATTAAAAGTTACTTCAAACTAACGTAATGGGGCTGTCACACTACGACGTAACGACGTCAACGTAGGGAGAACGTGAAGAACGTTGAACTTCTCGGCGTAGTATGCAAATTTGGGCAGAAGTTGAACGTGGATGCAGCGTAGTGGACGAGAGCGTAACGTTGGTAAAGCGTAGTGATACCGTCAATCCCCGAGAGAGGACAACGTCACTACGTTCACGGAACGTTATGAACGTTATTCCATCGCCAGAAGAACGTTACATGACGTTAGCTATGTCATGACACGTTGAACGTACGTTGAATGCACGTTCTCCTGACGTTCTCCTGACGTTCTCGTGACGTTCTCGTGACGTTCTCGTGACGTTCTCCTGACGTTCCCATTAAGCCTCGTAGGCTTTTGCACTTGGTTTAATGTGGGTCAACGTAGTGGAACGTAGTTGAACGTAGTGAGCAGCGTTGAAATAACGTCCATTTAACGTCATTGACGTTCACTGAACGTGAACAGAACGTACGGCGAACGTAAACCCTTACGTTCGACCTACGTCGAAAGTTTTGAACATGTCCAAAACCTTGACGCAACTCGACGTAACACGACGTAATGTGACGTAGCTCGACGTCATTCTAATGTCATTCTGACGTCATCATGACGTAACCCAACGTCATGACGAAAAATGCCCACGTTAGGCTCACGTTGGCTCATTACGTCGTAGTGTGACAGGGGTATAACATAGATCATAACGATCAGTATAATGTATTTATCTCAGAAAATGACATATTCTATGCAACTTTAAGTAATTCAATGAAGGTTTATGTAATTGACCTAATTCCAACCAGAGCTCCTGATACTGTGACTGACTTGACTGATTTAGCTTCTTCTGGGGCAGCACTAAAAAAGGCAATTTGTAGAACTAGGCCTGTGTGAACATTAGTATCTCGGAATTGATATGACCTTAGATGTTGTTAGGACGTAAAACAACAACAACAAACCAACCGGAAGTGACGCTCCGAGCATTAGTTGCAAGTTGTCTGTAAATCTCCAAACACATTTCCGGCTCCCTAAATTGACCTACTCACAAATTCAGTAAATCTCATTTAATGGCTGGCGCACACCTCCCGTTTACGATTCGCGCACTAAAACTCCCGACCCGACCCGACCCGCTTAAAACTGAAAACGGGCCGATTCGTTTTTCGAATCGCGAATCGCAATCGTAAACGTCTGCTTTTAGCACTAAAAACTGATTTTATGCGCGAATCGCAACCCCGGGGGGGGCCACACCTACGATTTTGTCGCGAAACGGGCAGTTTTACATCGTAAACGGTAGGTGGGTGCGCACAAACGGTAGGTGTGCACCAGCCCTGGGTGGGGAAATTCGTTAGGAAGTAACGAGTGGTGTGAGGGTGGCAGGTGTCCAGCTGGTACCACTCAGAACTGGCGGTGGTGAGTGGAGGTGGGGGACGCGTGTGCATCGGTGATTGGATGACTGGTGCAGCGCGGTCAAAATTCAACAGCCAGACATTCAATTATTAATTATCACATGAACTTTGCGAAAAGCATACTTTACGTGATATTTTACTTCATACATACCAACATTCTATATAAGGGATGAACATTCATTCAACGACTGAGTCGGATATTGGGTCACGATGGTGGCAGCGAAAAGCACACTTTATGTGATATTCTATTTGATACATACCAACATTCTCTATAGGTGGTGAACAATTCATTCAACGACTGAGTCGGATATCGGGTCACGATGGCGGCACCGAAAAGCACACTTTATGTGATACTGATAGTCTATTTGATACATACCGACATTCTATATAAGTGGGGAACATTCATTCAACGACTGAGTCGGATATCGGGTCACGATGGCGGCACCGAAAAGCACACTTTATGTGATACTGATAGTCTATTTGATAAATACCGACATTCTATATAAGTGGGGAACATTCATTCAACGACTGAGCTGTCACGATGGTGGCAGCGAAAAGCACACTTTATGTCATACTGATAGTCTATTTGATACATACCGACATTCTATATAAGGGGTGAACATTCATTCAACGACTGAGTCGGATATCGGGCTTCTGCTGGAAAACCTCATGCTGTTTAGCAGGTGATTTAAATATAATATAATGATTTTAAATATCGAATTCTCCTTGGTCTTTTAAAAATATTTCACACTATTTTCTTATGTTTTTTTACACTGAATTCAAATAGAAACCACGATGGCGGATTTGAAAGAATTACAATATGTGTTACTGAAATAGGAATCCCTGGTGGCTTAGTCGGTATATAATATATATATTATATCTAGCCTCTCTTGTGTGATCCCCTTAATGTTATATTCAGGTCCAATGCTACAGAGGAACAGCGCGGTGACCTAATCAGTAGAGCGTGGGCCTCCTGTGTGGAAGGTTGGGAGTTTGGTTCCCGGTCGAGTCAAACCAATGACCTTAACATTGGTACTTGTCGCTTCCTAGCCTGGCGCTCGACATTAATAGGATAGGGCAAGGACTGGTTAGCTCAGTGTCAGGATAATGTGACTGAGTGGGATATCGGGTAATGGTGCCGGCGGCCTGATTTCCCAGTGGGGCAGTACTATAAAGTCACCATGACTGCGCACTGTCACAAGTTGGTACTCATCCTGATATGACCTTAGATGTTGCTAGGATGTAAAACAACAAAAAACAAACAAACAAACCAGCTAAATTTTGATGCTACATTGTGCTGATTTTTAGGGTAGGTGTTGGCTACTTGAACATCAAAATCATTATATTAACAAAATACCTCAATAGAACCATTTCCTGAATCAAAGCAACGATGACTCACACAGTCAGTGTGTTCCTTCAGAGACAGAAACGGGGAAAGAAAGACAGAAGACTCTGAAACTGGGCCCCAGCATGATTTGATTGTTGCCATGGAAACCTAATAAGGAACAAGTAGGTGAGTCAAGTCTTGGGTGGCCTGGGGACCGGGGAGGGCTTCAGCGTCGGGAATAAAGGCACCAAATCACTGGGGGGAAATTGGTTTCTTTCTTTGTTTCCTGGGGTTTTATGTCCTAGTGATATCCACCGTCAAATCACGGCAGCCTGGTTGAATTGGTAAAAGCCCTGGCCGGCTTTTCATGTGGGAGGTTGAGGGTGTGAACCCTGGTGAAGTCAAACCAATGACTTACCAAAGTTATACTTGTTGCAAGATAGCCTGGTGCTCAGCCTTACAAGGATAGGGCAAGGACTGGTTAACTGAGTGCCAGGATAATGTGACTGTGTGGGATACTGGGTCATCGTGTCGGCAGCTGGGTCTCATGTATAGTCATAGTGGGGCAGCACTATAAAATCATCATGAGCGCGCACAAGTCAGGAGCCATCCTGATATGACCTTAGATATTTATAGGACATAAAACTCCAACAAACAACAATCAGGGTAGATACCATCTTGTCATAGTGTGCACTCATCGTCACTTTATAGTGCTGTCTACTGGGATACCAGGTTGCTAGTACAATGACCGGATATCCCACTCAGTCACACTATCCTGACATTAAGCCAATTAGTCACAACAATGACCCAATATCCCACTCAGTCACATTATCCTGACATTAAGCCAATTAGTCACTACAATGACCCGATATCCCACTCAGTCACATTATCCTGACACTGAGCCAATTAGTCACTACAATGACCTGATATCCCACTCAGTCACATTATCTTGACACTGAGCCAATTATTCACTACAATGACACAATATCCCACTCAGTCACATTATCCTGACACTGAACCAATTAGTCACTACAAATACAATGACCCGATATCCCACTCAGTCACATTATCCTGAGACCGAGCCAATTAGTCACTACAATGACCCGATATCCCACTCAGTCACATTATCCTGACATTAAGCCAATTAGTCACTACAATGACCCGATATCCCACTCAGTCACATTATCCTGACACTGAGCCAATTAGTCACTACAATGACCCAATATCCCACTCAGTAACATTATTCTGACAATGAGCGAAACAGACATTTCAATGACCCGATATCCCACTCTCACATTATCCTGACACACCTCAAAAACCACTACCAGGCACCCCTCCTCCCCCCCCCCCCCCACACCCACCACGACATAGCGACCCCTCCCCCCCCAACTTGACCCCAGTGCTGTCTGGCCAGGTTCATGGTTTAGATTCTCATTGGGTTTAGAGTCTACGCTTGGGGTTCTGCGCATGCGTGTATTCGATTAACACGACCCAGGTGACTCGGGTCACCGAAGTTGCGAGAAATTCAAATAGAACTCTGCAAGTGGAGTTGAGAAAAAACACGTGCCGTGTGCAAAAAGTATTTTAGCTCAATAATATATATTTAGTGAATTGAAGAGCTAATGCCTTGACCACATTTGTGCGTCAAAAGGTTGCTTGGGTCACCCGAGTTGATTAATCGAATATGCTGAAATGCCGTTTCATGTTGACGCATGTGCAGAACCCCGAGCATAGACTCTAAACCCACTGAGAATTTAAACCGTGACACCGGTGCGCCCTGCTACTGGTGCTAGTCTTAAAGCCCGACCTACTTGCATATCCCAAGGTGCACCGCGCATATCGACCCTGCGCCACCTAGCGGGAACTGAGTGAACCACCCCCCTCCGCCCGCCCCCCCCCCCCTCCGCTCTCCCACCCCACATCTAGCTCTTCAACCGGTTCCGGCGGCTAGATCTTCCAGTGCAGCAACACTAAATAGTCACCACGAGTGCGCACTGTCACAAGTTGGTACCCATCCTGGTGCGGCGTTAGATGTTGCTAGGACATAAAACAACAACAACCAACCAACCTCCCCCAGCTTCTAGGAGACCATTCTCTCTCCACCCCCCTCGCGCTAGCTCGCCCACGCACCCTGTTGCTCCCTCCCTGATTTCTCCAAACACTACCCACCGGAAGCCAACTCCCTGCCGCATGGGATCGCCTTTGGCGGTGCCTATACAGTGCTGCAGATTTGTAGCCTTCAGTGCGCCAATGCGACTGAAAACTCCCCAAAACAACAACTCCCCAACTACACTCATCCTCCCCCCCCCCCCCCGCTCACCCTACACCCCAGTCACTCTCCCGCCATTCCCCAATCCCCAACAGTTGTACCTGTCTTCAACGGACTACTTTGTATCCAGACCAATGTCGTCCTGATATACTGAGTGTCCTGTCATCGGAAGGACAGCGAAGACAGACAAAATCAGTTTGGCTTTGAAAGATTGTTCGCATTTAGCAAGGGTCCGCTGATCTGTGAGGTTATTGAAGACGGGTCCTACTGTATTCCCCTTTGTCCTTCCCTCACTAGATCCACTCCCACCTCCACCCCCCAACCCCACCCCCACCCCCACCCTACCCCCGAACGCCCACCCATACCCCCCAACCCGCACACTCAAGGCAATCTCTTTTACTTTCCCTTTCCTTCGTTCCCTAGCTGCCCCACCCCCACTCCCACCCATCCCCCACCACAAAGACCAGACGAGATGGCCGAATGAGTTGAGCGTCTGTCTTGCGCTTTGGTAGATCTTGGGATTCAAATCCATGGGTTTGAACCTTGTTCGAGTCAAACGAATGACTATAAATTTATACTTGTCACTTCCTAGGTTGGCACTCAGGATTATTAGAATAGGGCAAGAACTGGTTGGCTCAGTGTCAGGATAATGCGACTGAGTGGGATATCAGGTCATGGTGTAGACGGCCTGGTCTCCCAGTGGGGCAGGATGATAAAGTTGCCATGAGTGTGCACTGTCACAAGTAGGTGCCCGTCCTGATATGATCTTAGATGTTGCTAGGATGTAAAACAAGAACAAATAAACTCTCCCTTTCGATGTCACTAGTCCCCTAGCTCCCCACCCCACCCCCACTCCTACCCCTCCCCCGCCACGGCCACCGCCACACACACACAAGGTGAGTAGTTGAGCACAAGTAGCCCAATTCTCAGGCACACCTCAGCAGGACATGTAGTGTAGTACTAGTAGTTTGTTTGTTTTACGTCCTAGCAACATGTAAGGTCATATCAGGACAGGTACCGACTTGTAATGGTGCGCCCTCATGGTGACTTTATAGTGCTGACCCACTGGGAAATCAGGCTGCTGGCCATGACCCAATATCCCACTCAGTCACGTTATCCTGACGCTGAGTCAACCAGTCCTTTCCCTGTCCTAATAATGGCGAGCGCCAGTCTAGGAAGCGACAAGTATCAATTTCAAAAGTCATTGGTTTGACTCGACCAAAGTTCAAACCCGAATCCTACGATCTACCAAATCGGGAGATGGCCGCTCAACTCATTCGGCCATTCCGTCTTTGCTGTGACGTCATATTACGGGAACTCCCTCCGAATGTGCGTGCCAAACCACTCCATGTAGCAATTCAATTTGACGCGCATGCGCAGGGTCCTGTGACAACACGTGACCACGCACTGATGGAGCCACCCCCACTCACCCGCAGCAAGCTTCATTTATTTTTCACATTCATTAATTTTTTTCTTGTTGTTTTACGTCCTAGTAACATCTAAGGTCATATCAGAATTGGTATGGAATTATGACAGTGCACACTCACGGTAACTTAATAGTGTTGTCCCATTGGGAGACCAAGCCACTGGCACCATATATGGACTTATGACAGTGCACACTCATGGTAACTTAATAGTGTTGTCCCACTGGGAGACCAAGTCACTGGCACCATGACCCGGTATCCCACTCAATCACATTATCCTGATACTAAGCAAACCAGTCCTATCCTAGTAATGCCGAGTGCCATGCTAGACAGTGACAAGTATCAATTTTGTAAGTCGTCGGTTTGACTCGACTGGGATTCAAATTCCCAACCTTCCACACGGGAAACCTGGGCTCTACCAATTCGGCGACCACGTTCGGTCTTTTTCACATCATGTATGTCGCAGGACACACAAGTTTACGCGTTAATGGATTTTCAGCTTAAACCTGGCCGAGATCTCTCGTGGTTCCATGATGCCCTCGTGCTAGGCCACGGTTGCATAAAATATCCACCGGAAGTTGCCAGCTTTTCCTCCGGTGTATTGTTGGTAACACGGGCTAGTGGTGTGGCCCGGATGTGAGCGGTGTGGCGTGAAATGTGCGGCGAACGCGTCTTTTGAACACCTGCTTGTGGGGGAACACAAACACTGAGACAGCGGGCATGTAAATATTAGACCTGCTCACCTCCCCCCCCCCCCCACCCACCCACCATCACCACCACCACCACCAGACGGGATGGCTGAATGAGTTGAGCGTCCGTCTCCCTTTTTGGTAGAACGTGGAATTCAAACACACCGGTTTGAACTCTGGTGGAATCAAACCAGAGACTTAAAAATGTATACTTGTCACTTCCTAGCCAGGCGCTCGGCATTATTAGGATAGGGCAAAGACTGGTTGGCTCAGTGTCAGGATAATGTGACTGAGTGGGATATTGTGTCATGGTGCTGGAAGCCTGGTCTCCCAGTAAGGCAGCACTATATAGTCGTCATGAGAGTTCACTGTCACAAGTCGGTACCCGTCCTGATATGACCTTAGATGTTGCCAGGATGCAAAACTCCAACCACCCACCTCACTTCTGCTCATGCGCATTCACACACGCCGACGCACGCTATGAAAACGAGGTCCAGGAATATCGCTAACAACTTGGTGCAGGTATCATCATGACGACACAGTCCATTTTGACAAAAGGGGAAGGGAAAATGAGGTGACAGTTCGATTGCCATGGGTTTCGAACCCGTGGGGTTTGAATCTGAGGAAATCGAACCAATGACTTAAACATTTATAACTGTCGCTACCTACCTTCAGCATTACTAGGATAGGGGAAGGAGCAGTGGAATACGGCAAGACCAATTGTTTGTAATTGAAAATTCTCCTGCTTAATCAATGAATTGTGACTTGTGACAGTGCGCACTCATGGTGACTTGATAGTGTTGCCCCACTGAGAGATTAGACCGCCGGCACCATGATCTGAAATTCTACATAGTCACATTATCCTGACACTGAGCCAACCAGTCCTTGCCCTATGCTAGTAATGCCAAGCACCTAGTGACAAGTATCAATTTGATAAGTCATTGGGGTGGATAGATAGGATGTGTTTGGGGTGACATCTGGTGGTGGAGGTGGAGGTGGGTTGTGTGTGGGATGCGTGCATATAAAAGACCCCTTGCTGCTTATCGAAAAGAGCAGCCTATGTGGCGGCAGCGGGTTTCCTCCAAAGAAATATGTCAGAATGACCATATGTTTTACATCCAATAGTCGATGATACAAAAATCAATACGCTCTAGAGGCATCGTTAAATAAAAGGAGCTTTACTTTGAGAGTGGGATGCAGGGTGCTAGAGGTGGGTGGGTAAGATGGGGGTTAAGGTGACGCCTGGGCTGCGTTCAGGGTATGCCTCGAAGGTGCCTTCGAAATATTCTGGACATCGCGCTAGTCTGAACGACTTTAGCCCTCAGGTGTCTCGAAAATGGTGCACTCCATAGAATGCAGCCATTTGCAATTGCAACAACAGCTCTGATTGGCCTAAACCAATAAATCCCCCCGCCATTTGGGAGGCGTTGTTGCCTCCTACCTGACAAGTGTGGCGTCTCGGAGTCGACTCCGATGCGTACCCTAAACACGGCCCTGGTAGTAGAGTGGAGGGTGTGGGGGTTTGAGGCCTGATAGTGGTTTGGGTGCGGTGTGGTTGGAGGTAGGAGGTGCGGGGAATGAGACTGGTGACTAAACGAGGCTAAGCCTTAATTTGCCGGGTGGGGGAGGGAGGCGGAGCGGCTAGGCAGTGAGAGGGTCATTGAGCGATAATTAGGGAGTCGACATCCTCGCGTCAGATGGTCGGATCGAACAACCGGAAGTAAAAGGGGCAGGGATGAGGTTGCAGGTCAAGGGAACACAAAGGTCATTTAGAGGTCATTTAATGAGCTGGTATTCATAGGGAGCTTACCAGTGGGTGGTAGTGGTGGGTGGTTGGTGAATCTTTTGTTTTGTTGTTGTTGTTTTATGTCCTAGCAACACCTAAGGTCATATCAGGACGGCTACCGAATTGTGACAGTGCGCACTCATGGCAACTTCATAGTGCTTCCTCACTGGGAGACCAGGCCACCAGGACCATGACCTGATATCCCACTCAGTCACATTATCCTGACACTGAGCCAACCAGTCTTTGCCCTATCCTAATAATGCCGTGCGCCAGGCTAGGTAGCGACAAGTATAAATTTGATATGCCATTGGTTTGACTCGGCTGGGATTCGAACTCCAGACCTTCCACACTGGAAGCCTGCGCTCCTCAAAGTAACCTATAATGTACCAAATTGTAATCTCCCAAAATAAATCGTGTAACTTTAAGTTGGTGTCTGTGTTTTGGTCTAATGTTAAAGTTGCATAGTCCGATGGTTTTGAATTTCTGTATTTTTTCTGAGATAAATATATTAGATCGATCACTAGTATCTACTTTACATTACTTCAAAGTTACTTTTATTTTAAATGGTAAACTTTTGAGATATTTTGAGTGCAAACATAGAAAATTAGTTGCCAAAACTCTCTGATACCATAGACTTCTGCAGTAACAGGTTCTGTTAAATTGACTCAGTATTGCCTTCTACGCATAAACAAATGCTTAATAAGTGCATCAGTATCTAAGTTAGATATGTAAAATCACGTCTAGATAATTGGTTTGGTTTTGAAAATTTTATATTTCATCGGACTATGCAATTTTAATATGATAGATTTCAATCTGTCTTAGGACCTCAAATCGGTAAATCTACAAGAAAATATGAATGGAGAAGTCGTACTAACTAAACACGCCATCAGCTACTATTGCAGTGAAGACTTTGGCATCTGGAATATGGATCCATATTTGGTTGTTTGAGTTTTACGTCCTGGCAACATCTAATGTCATATCAGGATGGGTACCAACTTGTGACAGTGTGCACTCATAGTGCTGCCCCACTAGGAAATTAGGCTGCTGGCGCTATGACCCGATATCCCACTCAGTCATATTATCCTGACACTGAGCTAACCAATCCTGTCCCTATCCTATTAATGTCGAGCGCCAGGCTAGGAAGCGACAAGTATCAATATTAAAGTCATTGGTTTGACTCGACCGGGAACTGAATTCCCAACCTTCCAATGGCGAGGCCCGCACTCTACCGATTCGGCCATAACACCCGATGTATGTCTTGGGTCTCAAACCTCATAACAGGCAATGAGAGCTTAGCAACGAATGTGGGCTTGAGTTATTCATCATAAGCTCTTTTGGTGTTGAATTTAGCTCAAAGAGTTTTCGTCATGTGGGACTTCTAGTCTAAAGTAAACAACAAAGATGGCTGCCATAATGAAGGCCTGAAGCAGGTTTCAATGGCGCCGGAAGTTGTTAGCATTGATCTGTTACCGGTAGCCGACAGCGTGTACACACTGCTCGCACTGCATGCTGGGAACCAGCGGTTTGTTTACTTTCTCTTCCAGCTTGTGACGCTTGATTCTGCAGAGACCAGGCATAGTGGCCTAATCAGTAGAGTGCGGGCCTCGCGTGTAGAATGTTGGGAGTTCCGTTTCCCGGTTGAGTCAAACCAATGACTTTAAAATTGATACTTGTCACTTTGTAGCCTGATGCTCAGCATTAATAGGATAGGGAAAGGGGTGGTTAGCTCAGTGTCAGGATAATGTGACTGAGTGGGATATCGGGTCATGGTGCTGGCAGCCTGATTTCCCAGTGAGCAGCACTATAATGTCACCATGAGTATGCACTGTCACAAGTTGGCACCCGTCCTGATATGACCTTAGGTGTTGTTGGATGTAAAACAACAACAAATAAACAAGCAAACTATGAACAGAGTAAGAAAGATTGGCCATTATAGTAACAATAGTAACACTTATTCTACATCTAAATCTAGGCTTTTCTAAAGGCCAAATGTGTTGAGAGGAACTTGGTTCAGAGAAATGTAATCATTAAAGTTGCATAGTCCAATGCACTCATCTAGATTCTATCCTATATTTCCATCTTCAATACTGGTATTTTTTTCTCTTTTTTTTCTAGAAGATTTATACTGCCTATCATGGATAAGTCTGAATAGGCTTGTTTTCACCATTAGACAGTTTGTTGATAGAAAGCCTGAGTCTACACTTTTACTGACCCAAGGGATTTTTAACCTCCCACACCACATAGACATGGTATGAGAGCAACTGGCCTTTGATGTCGCTGTAAGTTATACACAACGGTGGAAATCCAAATTGACAGAGGTGGGGCCATGGGGAATCGAACCACTGACCTTCAGATTAGGAGAAAAAAGTCAGACACTCTAGCCATTCCGCCACAGAGAACACCATTTATTGCCACATGTATAGAAAGATATATTAAGTCAATTTGATAGAGGTGTTACTGCTTAAGTCTATGGTGTCAGAGAGTTGGCCATTTATAATCAAAATTACCACATCTCGAAAAATGACAGAAACTCAAAGCCATCAGACTATACACCTTTAAGCTAGCATTGAATAGAAAACCCGTTCTTTCTCAAATGTTCTATTATATTATTATTTGTGTGTGTGTGAGTGTGTGTGTGTGGGTGTGTGTGAGTGTGTGTGTGAGTGTGTGTGAGTGAGTGTGTGTGAGTGTGTGTGAGTGAGTGTGATTGTGTATGTGAGTGTGTGTGTGAGTGTGTGTGTCTGATTGTTTGTTTATTTTGTTATCATATTTTCCTGTACTTTTGCGATAGATTAAGTGGTTTTTGGGTGCCATCCAATGCATTAGTTCTGAAATCCTACCCTGAACACAAGTTCTTGCCACTGCTATGGGTTGGTGGGGAGAAATATCTATTAAATACTTTCTGACTGCTCTGTATTCAACCATTTCTAGTTGAGTTTAGTCTGTTTCTCTTTTTCTTTTTTTCATCTTCACTGTCACTTTGAACCAACACAATGGTCCATAAACATCGCGGGTCACCTCCTCCCCCCCATCCCCCCATCCACCCCCCCCACCCCCATCTCCCACCCCCTTGTTTACTTTAAGTAAACAGCAAAGGACATTGCAGAGTTATCTGGTTTATTTTCCCGTACTACTTCATAGAGGAACGCTATCAATCAGCGTAAGTGTTCCCTGGTGAACGTAATGTCAGTAAATCGTTCCACTGAAGGAAGTCCTTAGCGCCGACTGACCCCAATAGTCACGGCTTACACCCAGGCTCCGTTACACCCTTCATAACTCCCTTACGATGGCGGGCTTTGAAATACACAACCTATCAATGGATATATCGGTGGATGTCGCTTGATCGATATAAACAAGGTTGGTTGGTTGTTGGAGTTTTACATCCTGGCAACATCTAAGGTCATGTCAGGATGGGTACCGACTTGTGACAGTGCGCACTCATGGCGACTATCATAGTGCTGCCCCACTGGGAGACCAAGCCACAAGCACCATGACCTGATATCCCACTCAGTCACATTATCCTGACACTGAGCCAACCAGTCCTTGCCCTGTCCTAATAATGTCGAGCGCCTGGCTTCATAAACAAGGCGCAGCTATGCTTTGTGAAGGTCTTCCGCTCATAAATATGCATTAGGCACATAAGGAAATCTAACTGATATCACTGTTTACTTGTTGGAGTTTTACGTCCTAGCAACATCTAAGGTCATATCAGGACAGCAGATATCAGTACCTGCAGCTGTTGTTTAATCAAATATAGAGTTAATAAGGATAAATAGCCCAAAAGGCTACATTCCTTACATGCGGTATGCGGCATGCGGCATGCGAATGCGAATGTGGCAAAAAGTCGGAAAGCATCTAAGTCAATGGGGGTGATTCCTTACGTCCGAATGCGAATGCGAATGCGAATGCGGCAACCGAATTGGTCCATGTAGCCATCGGTGCCGCATGCGAATGTGAATGCTGCTGCGTTTGCCATAGAAGACAGTGTTAGAGAAACCTGACACTATGTGTGGGTGTGGTGTGGGTGTGGGTGAAAGGACCCAACCCGTATGCATGCCGCATGCCGCATTCGCATTCACATTCGCATGCCGTATACCATGTGTATGGAATCCTAGCTTTAATAGAAAAATATCCATGAATGTATCCAAGAATACTCTGTTGAGTTGCTACACTATTTTATTTTCATCATAGATTTCACCTGTCTTGGATTGTGCTATATAAATGTTGGTTGCTTGTGGAGTTTTACGTCCTGGCAACATCAGGAGGGGTACCGACTTGTGACAGTGCACACTCATGGCGACTTTATAGTGCTGCCCCACTGGGAAATCGGGCTGCTGGTACCATGCCCAGATATCCCATTCAGTCACATTATCCTGACACTCAACTAACCAGTCATTACCCTATCCTATTAATGCTGAGCATCTGGCTAAGAAGCGACAAGTATCAATTCCATAAGTCATTGGTTTGACTCGACCGGGATGTGAACTCCCAACCTTCCGCTCGCGAGGCTCGCGCTCTACCGATTCGGCCACCACGCCCGGTAGATGTCTTGGATTGTGTTATATATATATAGACGGCAGTAATGCAGTGTGACCCAAAGACCCTAAAATGCTCCAGCACTTTTCTAAAAAAAAAAAAAAAACACACAGACGAATTATTTCAGTGAATAAAACATAATTTACAAATTTTTATAAAAGTGGTGTGACCTGTATGCGCACCTCACTCAGCAAAGCGACACCTACACAGGCTAGGTTGGCTATATCAGAGAGCCTAGTCAAACCCGTTCTGATATGACCTTAGATGTTGCCAGGACGTAAAACTCCAACAACCAACAACCTAGTCAAACGCTTAGGGCATAGGGCACTAGGCCTTAATATCAGAATTTATACGGGTGAGAATCTCGCTCAAGGCATGGTGTCCAATTTGTTGGTGTTTTCTGTGGTGGAGTGGTTAGAGTATCTGACTTTTTTCCTAGGTCAGACTCCTAATCTGAAGGTCGGTGGTTCGATTCCCTGTGCCCCCATCTCTGCCAATTTGAATTTCCACTGTTGTGTATAACTTACAGCATCATCAAAGGCCAGTTGCTCTCATACCATGTCTATGTGATGTAGGAGGTTAAAAATCCTTTGGATCGATAAAAGTGTAGGCTCGGGTTTTCTATAGACAAACTGTCTAAAGGGCGCATTCCTTACACACGGTATGCGGTATGTGAATGCAAATGCAAATGCGACAAAAAATCGAAAGGCCTTGAAACGTATGGGCTACATTCCTTACACGTGGTATGCGGCATGCGGCATGCGAATGCGAATGCATTTTCCGATCAGTCCATGTAGAGATCGGTGCGGCATGCGGTATGCGCCATGCAGGGTGCAAATAGAAACCTGAGTCTGATGTGTCCATTAGTTTAACAGCAGGAGAGGCGACTGAGCATTACGGAACGGTCTCACACAGGGATGAGGAGGGGAAACACATGGTGAGCTGGGCACCCGGGAGACATACGGTTAGGGGAAAGCTAAAAATGCTACCATATGCACAGAAATATGAATACTTATCTATAATTTGGTTATAATAAAGGTAGGAAACCCCCATGTGACGTACTAAAAGTATGTAGATATAAATGCAATATTTGGTCATATACAGAGTAGTATGGAGAATAATTGTTTATTTTTATTTGTTAAATATAGCCAGTCGTGTGCCGCATACCGCATACCGCGTGTAAGGAATCAAGCCCTTTGCATACCGCATGCCGCATGCTGCATACCGCATACCGCGTGTAAGGAATGCCAACTTAATGGTGAAAACAAGTCTACTCAGACTTATCCATAATAGGCAGTATAAATCTTCAAGAAAAAAAAACACCTTTACATCACTGGTGCCCTGACCAGGATGCTGAAACCTGAAAATGGCACTACCAGTCTGGACATGGTGTACCACACATTTATAACGCAGTGCCCGCGCCCCCCCCCCCCCAAAAACCCTCAATCCCCACACTTATCGCAAAGATGTGGCGTTGTGGTGTTGCCCACACCCACACCCACACCCACACCCACACCCACACCCACACCCACACCCACACCCACACCCACACACATTGACTGTCAGTCTGGCTGACCATCTTAAGCTGACCTACTTTTATCCCATCTCGAGGCTGCTGAGACACCACCTTGGTCCATTAATACAGGAATTTTTTCTGCTAAGCTGAATGGCACTAGTGCCATATGAAACTATCAGGCGATAGTACCATAGAAAATAGAGGAGCAACTCTGTGCATGGGCACTAACAAACAAGACACAATTGAACATTTGTGTAGGCGTCAAATCATAATAGTCGATGATGGCGTGATTTTAAATGGCCCTCATCCTTCGGCTTCGACCCATTTGAAATCACTCCGTCCACCCATTCAGACTATTTATGGTGCTGTCACATTACGACGCATCGCGCAAACATACGTCGATGTATGTGATTTTTTGCTTCTACTTCGGGATACATCGCTATGCGTTACACGTGCATTAGGCGCTTGTTGGTATACACCAATGTACGTCAACATTCGTCGAGATACGGCGTCGCACATCAGGGGATCGGCAAAGTTTTTTGCATGCACAAAACTTTCGACGTACGACAACGTTCAACAACATGTGGATTTTATGTCCGCCGTATGTTATGTATGCATTAGGCATACGTTGTTGTATGTTAGAAATATGTTAGTCAAACGTTATTCACTACATTGCACTACATTGACCTACTTTAAAGGCAGTGGGAATGTACAGTCCGCGTAATGACAATGTATGGATAACGTATGCCTAATGTACGTCTAAAGTATGTTTAGCATTTCCCCAGCGTGTCTTGACGTATGTAACGTATGACGATGGCTATCGAATAATGTATATAACGTTCACCGGCGTCCTGTGAAGTACAGTGAGCGTAATTCGAGCACTTTTCGCCGTGAGGTACGTTAGCCATAGATTGGTCATAAGCTGGCCATACGCTGTGTATACGGTATGTATACGTCCAACTTTGCCCCCCCATGCTGAAGAGTTCCATGCTTCTCGACGTAAAAAAGTGATTTTACGCGTTGGCGCCGCGCTGGCGAGATGCGTCGTAATGTGACAAGGGCATGTAATGCATGCCCCTGCGTATGAACAATTCTGTCTTCAGATATTAATCTACATAGCGTCTTGTAGATGCATAGCAAACGAAGGGCCCACCAGAAGGGATGAGCGTAAGCGGCTTAGAATAAACAGTGACTTTAATCAGTTAAACTGCTTCGGTTCGAGGCTAAGACGCCTCGCTCTGGGTCCACGCTATATGTAGCCTCGAAGCAATCTCTCTTTTTAGCGGGGATCAAATCTCCTCCTCTCCTCTTCTCCTCCCCACCAACCCTCTCCCACACCCCGTGAGTCAACGCTGGGTTATTAGACCACGTGACACGCGTGTTGATTTCATTCTGAGTGACATCAGAGCTGGCTGACGGAGAACGCAGTGACGTCACGACGGGAATTGTTATTATTCAGTACTAACCATAGCACTACCATTAAAGCTGCACAATCCGATAGTTTGGGATGTCTGCCATATTTTATTTTATATAAGTATATTATCAATCAATCAATAGTTCCGTCCTCTAGTCGAGGGTTGGATGCAATGGCTCTCCACTTTTCTCGATGGTGTGCTGTTCTGATAGACTGTGAATAATTCAAGCCTGTCCACTGTGAAATATTTGTAAACCATGATGTTCTTGGTCTCCCTCTCCCTCTGCTGCCATTAACCTTCCCTTCCAACAATGTACGGTATATTGAACTCTGACGAATGATGTGGCCAAAATTATATTATATCGTTCATTATAATCTGGCCAAATCGGTAGAGCGGGGGCATTCGGTTCCCGGTCGAGTCAAACCAATGACTTATAGAATTGATACTTGTCGCTTCCAAGCCTGGCGCTCAGTATTACTAGGATAGGGCAAGGACTGGTTAGCTCAGTATCAGGATAATGTGATTGAGTGGGATATTGGGTCATGATGCCAGTGGCATGATTTCCCAGTTGGGCAGCACTATAAAGTCACCATGAGGGCATGCTGTCACAAGTCGGTACCTGTCCTGATATGACCTCAGATGTTGCGAGGACGTAAATCTCCAACAACCGACTTACTTTCGTTTGGAATAACTTTTATTATGAACAGTTAACTTTGGAACTATTCTAAAAGAAAATATTCCAACTAAATTTTTGTCAATAAAATGACGAAGTATATTTGTGGTGCTTCACGAAAAATGTTCTATAAAAGGTCTTCATCAGTTTGCATCAATAATCTCTGCAACCATTTACAGTAAAACCTCTCTAAATCGACCGACCATGGGACCGACTTTGAATGGTCCATTTAGGGAGGTGGTCGGATTAGGGAGGGTTTTTTAAATCATTACAATGGTATTATATGGACGATTGTTTAGCACCCAAATAAAGCGATCGATATAGGGGAGTGATCGATCTGTGGAGGTGGTCGGTTAGGGAGGCTTTACTGTAATTTATAAATGAGTAATTCAAACAAGTACTCATTTGAAAAATGAAAAATAACTATATTATCTCAGAATCGGTAATTTAAACAAAGCGATGAAAAGCATCTACACAGTCTATAAGTATAATTCACTTCACTCGGTCAGAGAGTAAGGAGAGATATTTAAAGATTTATCAACAATGAATCAGACCTACAGGTAGGCCAGGCAAGCAGGTGACAGTGACCCAGTTCTCGTTCGAGATGGCATGATCAAGCGGTCGACAGGGACCAGGTAGGTGAGCAGGTAGGTGAGCAGGTGGGGAGCAGATCAGAGCAGGTGACATGTAGACCCATCAGCGCTCACCCCCATGTTAGAGGGAGGGTGGGTGTGAAAAGGCGAGGTGCACAGGTCGGTGCCAAGGAAGCAAGTGAGCGGTAATGTAGAGAAGGAGAAACAGGAAAGGAGGAAAACTGATCTCGTACGCAAAGTATCCATGTTAGCCTCGCCAACATGCTCAATTAAGTAATTCAAACAAAACCATGAAAGTCAACAAAATCTATAAGTAATTTAAGTAATTCAAGCAGATAATTGGAAATCAACTCCACAATCTACAAGTATAATTCAGTTATTCAAATAAAACAATTAGTGTCTGTTTGTTTGGGCTTTATGTCCTAGCAAGATCTAAGGACACATTACCATGGGTACCGACTTGTGACAGTGCACACTCATGGTGCCTTCATAGTGCTGCATCACTGGAAGACCGAGCTGCCAACTTCATGACCTGATATCCCATTCAGTCATTATCCTGATACTGAGCTAACCAGTCATTGACCTATCCTATTAATGCCAAGTGCCTGGCTAGGGAGCGACAAGCGTCAATTTAGTAAGTCATTGGTTTGACTCGGCCAGAGTTGAAACCCACTACCTCCCGCAGGAGAAGTTAGCCAATCCTCTTAGGCTAAGTCTTACTGATTCGGCTATCCCGGAAAACAATGCAAATCCTCCATGATCTACAATTATGGACCAATAATGCTAACACAATAATGAAAGTGAAGTATCTAATCTACAAATTAATAATTGAAACAGAGCAATGAGATTCAACTACGTAATTTAGTAGGATAATTCCGGGGTTTTTTTTTCAAACAAAATAATTCATTTCAACTACATAATCAGCGAATACAAAATGTAGTCAACGAAACAAAGCTGAGTACATCATTTAAGAATCAATCTTCTTGGAGATTTATACTGCCTATCATGGATAAGTCTGAATAGACTTGTTTTCACCATTAGACAGTTTGTCGATAGAAAGCCCGAGCCTACACTTTTACCGACCCAAGGGATTTTTAACCTCCCACACCACATAGACATGGTATGAGAGCAACCAGCCTTTGATGATGCTGTAAGTTATACACAGCAGTGGAAATCCAAATTGGCAGAGGTGGGGGTCACAGGGAATCGAACCACTGACCTTCAGATTAAGAGTCCAACCTAGAAAAAAGTCAGACACTCTAACCACTCCGCCACAGAGAACACCACTAATCAACCAAATTAAGGAACGAAAATTTACACATCTTAAAAATTACAAAATTTACAAATCTGTAATTCAATTAAAGCAATGAAAATCAACCATATAATCACGAATCAATCACTTTTAAAAAACCCACTAAAATTAACCAACTAGTGATCCAAACATAGCAGCTGGAAAATTATTCACAAATTCTCCAATATTACTTATTAGCAAATTATCGACTTCCTAGAGCAGATCGCATCTGCGACCGGCTGTGCGCTGGCCAAATCAGGCTGCACCGCGCATCACCGCATGACGCATGCTAATTACTGTTACGTCACAACCAATCAGGCATTAGGTTAATGAGCACGTGACACTGCCCCAAATGACGTCACTGCGTTGGTCATGACGTCATTACTTTGATCTGACCTGCTCACACGAGGCGTGACGTCATATAACTCGGCCAGCAAGGCCACGTAACTGACGCTGGGGGAATCTGTGAGGGGTGGCGGGTTCGATCCCCCACCGAGTCAAACGAAAGGCTTGCCACTCTGTCACATTGCCCTGATACAAAGTGAAGCTATTCTTCAGGTTTTGGAGAAGAAATACATAATTAGTTTATTTGAGTCTGAATATACTTGTTTTCATCATTACACAGTTTGTCGATAGAAAGCCCGAGTCTACACTTTTACTGACCCAAGGGATTTTTAGCCTCTCACACCACATAGACATGGTATGAGAACAACCAGCCTTTGATGACACTATAAGTTATACACAGCAGAGGAAATCCAAATTGGCAGAGGTGGGGGGGGGGGGGCATGGAGAATCGAACCACTAACCTTCAGATTAGGAGTCTGACCTAGGAAAAAGTCAGACACTCTAACCACTCTGCCACAGAGAACACCACTTAAATATTTATAGTTGTTCCTACTTAGCCTGATGCTTGACTTGTCTATTGGTGGGGTTTTATGTTTTAGCAACATCGATAGTTATATCAGGACGGGTACCGACTTGTGGCAGTGCACACTGCGAGATCAGGCCATCGGCACTATGACCTGATATCCCACTCAGTCACATTATCCTGATATTGAGTTGACCAGTCCTTGCCCTATCCTAATAATGCTGATCACCAGGCTAGGTAGTGACAAGTATCAATTTTGTAAGTCATTGATTTGACTCGGCCAGTGATCAAACTCCCCACCATTACACGATCCGATTTACCTTTACACTAAACCAGACGGGGTGGCCGAATGAGTTAGAGCGTCTGTCTCCTGGGGCCATATGTATGAGCAACTTTTTATCGGCTCCGGTGTTAAAGGCGGGTCCCGGGTTATCTAATGCCGGTGTTCCAGATGTGTCACGGGGTATGTATGTGTCCAAAGCGCAGCAGGGTTAGTTAACGTATTAGTTATTTAGCAACTTGGGGGGCCCCTCTGAGCCTGTTGCCGGCGGCGATTTGTTTTGTTTAGATTCGACAGTATGAACATTGCTGCCGATGTAGCGGCAGTGTTAATGTCGGTTCGAGTTTAGGGTTAATTTTTATTAAATTTCACGATTTGAGTATGTAATTCTGTTAAATATGATCGCATTCAATAGATTTCGGTCTAATCGGTCTCTAACACTGCCGGGCACCAGCGAGCCGTGTTATTGCTGAGCCTGTTGCCGGCAGCGATTTGTTTTGTTTAGATTCAACAGTATGAATATCGCCGCCGATGTAGCGGCAGCGTTAATGTCGGTTCGAGTTTAGGGTTAATTTAATTAAATTTCACTACTTGAGTATGTAATTCTGTTAAATATGATCGCATTCAATAGATTTCGGCCTAATCGGTCTCTAACACTGCCGGGCACCAGCCAGTCGCCATTGCTGAGCCTGTTGCCGGCGAGCACTGTGGCGGATGGCGGCGATTTGTTTACTTTACATTTGTCGATTCGACACTATTAATATCGCCGCCAATGCGGCGGCAGCGTCAATAATGGTTCGAATTTAGGGTTAAATTGATCCAATTTCACTTATTGCGTATGTAATTCTGTTCAATATGATCGCATTGAATAGATTTGGGCATAATCAGTCCCTAACATCGACGTTAACCATCCTCTGGCTTGGGGTTAGTGCAGGCGACTTTAAGCTCATGGTGTTTGTCTAACGCCGACACATACATACAGAGTTTTCGCCGGTAACCAAGTAAACCCACCGAAAACCAGCTTCGCTGCGCTAACCCTGACACATACATATGGCCCCTGTGTTGGTAGATCGTGGGGTCGTGAGTTCGAACCCGGGTCGAGTCAAACCAATGACTTAAAAATTGGTACTTGTCGCTTCCTAGCCTGGCACTCGGCATTATTAGGATAGGACAAGGACTGGTTGGCTCAGTGTCAGAATAATGTGACTGAGTGGGATATCAGGTCATGGTGCTGGTGGCCTGGTCTTCCAGTGGGGCAGGACTATAAAGTCACCATGAGTGCGCACTGTCACAAGTTGGTACCTGTCCTGATATGACCTTAGATGTTGCTAGGAGGTAAAACAACAACAAACAAACAAATAAATTACATGATCCTATATACCTTTACACTAACCCCTCCATACACACTCTTTTATACACACACACACCACCACACACATCATTCCATACACACATACCTTATCACCCACACCTACACACACATCCACAAACTCCTATCCACACGTCTACACACATCTACACGCGCCCACACAGCCATTCCACACATAGACCCCCCCCCCCTCACCCCCCATCCCCCCCCCCCCACACACACACAGACCGCCAAACACATACTGCAACACACACACCACAACCGGACGCAGTGACCGAATCAGTAGAGCGCAGTATTACTGTGCGGAATGTCGGGAGTACAAATCCCGGCCGAGTCAAACCAATGACTTATTATTTTGATATTTGTCGCTACCTATCCTGGAACATGGCATTAATAGGATAGGACAAGGACTGGTTTGTACAGGATCGGGATAATGTGACTGAGTGGAATATCGGGTCATGGTGGCGGTGGCCTGGTCTCCCAATGGGGCAACACTATAAAGTGTCAAAGGTGCACACTGTCACAAGTCGATACCCGTCATGATATGACCTTAGATGTTGCTAGGATGTAAAACAACAATGAGCAAACGAACCCACACCACAACTGATACACATCCATCCACACACAAACACCTATCAACCCCCACAAATTCCACCAGAACACAACCCCCACACCCCCCACAACCCCCACACCAATCTACACCCACCAACACCCCGCTACACCCACATACCCCAACATCCACCCCACACCCCACACCCACTTCCCTCCATATAACTCCAACCACCATCTTACCCCCACCCAACACCTCCACCAGAACACCCCCACAACCCCCACACCCAATCTACACCCACCCACACCCCGCTACAACCACATACCCCAACACCCACACCACACCCCACACCCACTCCCTCCATATAACTCCAACCACCACCTTACCCCCACCCAACACCTCCACCAGAACACCCCCACAACCCCCACACCCAATCTACAACCCACCCACCACCCCGCTCACAACCACATACCCCAACACCCACTACAACCCCCCCCCCCCTCCAACCACCATCTTACCCCCACCCCCCCCCAACACCCCACCAACACAACACCCCCCACACCCCACACTCAATCTACACCCACCCAACCCCCGCCCCCCATCCCCAACATCCCTAACCCCCCTCCTTCCAACCACCAATCTTCACCCCACCATCACCCACCACCCACCACCTCCACCCCACCCCCCCACACCTCCACCACCCCACACCTCCACCAGAACCCTCCACAAGTCGACACACCTTCTAACACACACCTCCCCCTCCCCTCCCTCCCCCCCCCTTCCCTCCTTCTTTCTCTCCCGCCCTCTCCCCCCCTTACAAAACACCCCCCCCCCCCCTTTTCCCCCCCTGAATCTGCATGTTTCCCTTTCAGAACCTCCGTAAGGATTCACACCGACGCCCCCCCCCCCCCCCAGCCCCCCCCCTATCCGCCCCTCCACCCACACCCTCTCCCCCACCCCCACATCCACCATCCACTTCACTTCATTTTCTGTATACCCCCCCCTCCCCGCCCCCTTCCAGCCCCTTTTCCTTTTTCTTTGTCCAATTTTCCACCCGGCTGCGCGCGCACAAAGCGGGACACTTCCTAAACACACGGGGCCGGCGTCGCCCTGCAAATAGTCCCAGCGCAGCAACACCCAACCACCGCCACCACACGCCGCCACATGCGCCATAGAAAGTAGTGCCCATTGAAAGACTCAGCGGAGGTCTCTTAGAACAGTTTGGTTGTTGTTGTTTTACGTCCTAGCTACATCTAAGGTCACATCAGGACGGGTACCGACTTGTGACAGTGCGCACTCACGGCGACTTTATAGTTTTGCCCCACTGGGAGACCAGGCCGCCAGCACCATGACATGATATCCCACTCAGTCACATTATCCTGGCACTGAGCCAACCAGTCCTTGCCCTATCCTAATAAACCTGAGCACCTGGCTGAAGCGACAAGTATAAATTTTTAAGTCGTTGGTTTGACTCAACCAGTGTTCGAACCCACGATCCCATGGTCTACCAACACGGGAGACAGATGCTCTAACTCATTCGGCCATCCCATCTGGTTCTCTTTTAGAACAGGGATTGTGTGTATGTGTGTGTGTTGGTGTGGGGGGGGGGGGGGTCACCTACCGACAGGCGACCATCTCTGACTCTCTCCTCCCTCCCTCTCTCTCTCCCCCTCTCTCCCCCTCCCTCCCTCCCTCCCTCCCTCTCTCCCCCCCATATCGCTCCCTCCCTCCCTCCCTCACTCCCCCCCCTCTGTCCCCCCGCTCTCTCCCCCTCCCTCTCTCCTCTCTCCCCCTCTATCTCATTTTCTCCAAATATATGGTTAGTTTTTGGAGTTTTGCGTCCTGGCAACATCCAAGGTCATATCGGGACAGTCAAATATATGAGCTGTATAAGTATTATACGAATATGAAAGAGAGGAAGGTAATAATATTATTATTATTATTATTATTGTTATTATATATACTTATTTGTTGCTCTGTGCATCCTGACCACCACCGGTGGCGCTGCCAGCGGCCCTCCTCATCCCTACCAAGCGTGCTCCTATGTTCATTCGCACCAAGGAATTTTTCTTTATATATATTTATATATTTACATATTTATAGATTCATAAATATTTTCATGGTCAGAGTGAAGGCGTGTGACCAAAGAGGTTAATGCGTATACAGACATGTGGCACCACAAGGGGCCTGAGGTTGTCAGAGGATGACAATTGACAAAGAACCCTGCAGAAGATGAGCTGAGGCAGAAAGCTTCTGAGTAATACTCGTATAGTGCTTATCCATCATATATATATTTCATACATATTCAATATATATATATTTATATTTTATATGTATACATTTATTTAAATATTTTTATATTTAAATATTTTAATCTTTTCATATTTATTTTTATATATTTATTAATATATATATTTATTTAAATATATGCATGGTTATATTTTCATGAGCATATACTGATATATATTTATATAAATATGTAATAGATCAAAAATCGCATAATCCCTACGCATGAAGCCCCAGTCAGACCTCACCGGATTGAGGAACCAGATAGAAAATGGACACTGTCCGGTGAAATACGGCAATGTACGGTTTATATACAGTTGGCATCCAGTTTGTCCGTTATCTGTGCGGTGGTGTCCGGTACAAGTTTTGAATATGCACAAAACTTGTAGCGGACACCACCGGAGTGAGGTGTATGGTTGGTGTCCATTTTAAGTCCGTTTTGTCCGTTTCATGTCCGTTACTCATCCATTAGGTGTCCGGTTTGTATCCTGAAGAGTCCGTTGATGGTGCTGTGGGAATTCGGTCCGTCGGTTTTTGGCTCATCCGTGAACAGTCCAGTAGGTGTCCGGTTGGTGTCCAGTTGGTGTCCGGTCCGTCCGTTTGACATTCGGTTGCCGTCCGGTTCTCGTCTGGTTCTCGTCCTTTGGCTATTCGTTAATGTACGTTTCTTGTCTGTTTAGCGTCCGTTTCATCCGGCGGCCGTTGCAACAGTTCTTCACCGAACACCACCGGACTAGACAATTCTTTGTCAGGTGGTGTCCGGTACTCAGTCCGGTAAGGTCTGACTGGGCCTTTACATATAAATAAGAATATGTAAATAAGTAAATGTATATCTAAATGTATATGTAGATAAGTGAATATATACACTATAAATGTAGATAAGTGAATATATACATTATAAATATATACACACACATATAGATATATATATATATATATATATATATACATAACAACTTACAAGTAAGGATGTGTCTTTAAGTAATTTAAGTAAGGGATTTAAGTAAAAGTGTACTAGATAAAATATGTTCTTTTGGGACTCGGCTCTGCGTGAAACTTTTGTGACAAATTGAAACCGGAAAGTTGACTTAAGAACCCTTTCCACCCCACCCCCTACACACACACATACATACATACGCACATACGGGCGGGCGGGAACTCCAAGTAGACACAACTAACTAGGCTTTAATGGTGACGGCGTTAAAGAGGGGGGGGGGGAGGGGGAGGCGGGGAGTGGAGGGTTTCTGGTGGAGGGGTGGGGAGGTGGAGTGGAGTGTGGGGTGGTGGGGGTGGGGTGAAGATGGTGGTTGAAAGCGGGGCGTGTAGTGGATGTTGGGGTACGTGGGTGTAGTGGGGTGTGGGTGGGTGTGGATTGGGTGTGGGTGGGTGTGGATTGGGTGTGGGGGGCTTGTGGGGGTGTTCTGGTGGAGGTGTTGGGTGGGGGTAAGATGGTGGTTGGAGTTATATGGAGTAAGTGGGTGTGGGGTGTGGTGTGGATGTTGTGGTACGGGGGGGGGGATTGCGGTGTGTGTGTGTGGGTGGCGCGGGCTGAGATAGGAGGGGAGGGTGTGTGTGTGGTGCATGGGAAGGTGGGGGGGGGGTATATGTGAGGGTGTGGATAGAGTGTATGCGAATCTTATACAGTTATAGTGTCCAGATTTGGATAAAGCCAGGCATGTGATTGGGTGTAGGAAAAAAACCCTGAATATTTTTGTAGGTCATCGTTCACCCCACTGAGTCGTGAGAGGGATGCAAATAGTGTGTTTCAGAGGCCAGGAAAAAAACGGATTTAATCAAAAAAATGGAATTCCGGTTTCGGCGGCCAGAAAAAAACTATAATTCCGGTTAAAACCGGAGAAATCAGATGTCTGTAAAGCACACTGAAACTAATTTGTCATGCTTTCACTTTAAATATATCCAAATATCTTAACAAAATAAAAGTTACTTCAAACTTAAAGTGAAATAGATTATAGTGATCAAGCTATTTCATATATATCTGAAATATATATAGCAGAATCTCAAAACCAGAGGCTATGCATCTTTCAAAGTTTCAGTACACGATGCTAAGAGGCTGACCATACCTCAGACACCATTGACAAAGTATGACACCCCCCCCCCCCTCAACACCCCCCCCCCCACACACACACACTCCACAATCCACTACACAACGACGCAGTAACAGTGGCTTGTTGAAAATTGATTTAACTCACTTCAATTCTTTTTCTCCAACAGCAAAGCTTGCCACCCCCCCACCCACCACACAAAAAAGTGTTCTCAGCAAACAAGTCCTGCTAAGGAAGTATTGAACATCCCACATAAGATATAGCGACTTTGTTGCCAAGCAACCAGAAGACAACTTGACTCAGAGGCTACTCATAAGCAGGACTTTGTGTTAGTGTTTGCTGTTGTTTTACATCCTAGCAACATCTAAGGTCATATCAGGACGGGAACCGACTTGTGACAGTGCGCACTCATGGCCACTTTATAGTGCTGCCCCACTGGGACACCAGGCCACCAGCACCAAGACCTGGTATCCCACTCAGTCACATTATCCTGACACTGAGCCAACTAGTCCTTGCCCTATCGCAATAATGCCGAGCGCCAGGCTAGGAAGTGACAAGTATCGATTTTAAAGTGCTTAGACTTGTAATAAGTTGTATGTTGTCATTGTTTTGGGGAGTTTTCAGTCGCGTTGGCGCAGTGCAGGCTGCAAATCTGCGGCACCATATGGGCACCGCCAAAGGTGGTTCCATGTGGCCGGGAGTTGGCTTCCAAGTTCCACTGAGTAGTGGTCGGAGAAATCAGGGGGGAGAAAGTGGTCGGGATAACGGGAAAGCGATGCAGCGTGAGGGGGTAGAAAGAAACACGTAATTTAGGAGCCCAACCCCGGTCCTCTAAGAGGGCCGGGGGAGGATGGATGGTTGCTGTAGTTTTACGCCCCAACAAGACCCTGGGCCATACCAGGACGGATACCGACTTGTGACAATACACACTCATGGCGACTTTATAGTGGTGTTTGGACTTGTACTTGTAGAGGAAACATGCACCGTTGTCAGCATAATGTATGCACATACCAGAATAAGGAACTGCCTGCAGCATAGTGTATATAATGGCGGTAAAATAGCATCTGGCCAAGATGGGATATAATTAAGAGATGAACATGTCCTTTTGTAAAGTCGACGGCTGGTGGTTTGAGTGGTGTGGACAGGCTAATAAGAAATCGCTACAGGCAAGGAAGGAAAGTAGATAAAGAGTGAAAGGTAGGAGAGTGAGATTCTGATTTATTGTATTTATAGTTTCAAGAACAAGATGGTGGTGATCACATGATCCAGTCTTCCAATCCCTAAGGCCGCAATCGATTAACACGGCCCGAGTCGTCAGAATTTCAAATCGAACACTGCGAGTAGAGTTGATTAATCGATTACGCCCTAACAGGCATTCCTCTATCCACCAATGAGGGTTCAATATCCTTGTTGCCAAGGCATGGTTAGATCTGGCTAGAGTGCCCTGTTGTATCTGGTGCAGCGATCCATAAATAACTCTTGGAGGGGAGGGGGTATGTGAGGCAACTTCCCAAAGACTGTCCCACATGTCAAGAAGTGACCCTCTCTCAGGTCAAGAAGTGACCCTCTCTCTCTACTATATTGATACACAATTTCTAACCTCAATTAGTAATAGATCACCAACTCCACATATACCTTATATGCCTTTGGTTTTACATACCATTTACCATTTTATAGACAAGTTGCAATTTATTATAGCAGAGTTCTCCATATCCCATATCTCATATATCGGCAAATTTTACACTTTGTTTATTCTCCCAAAATCATTAATACAGACAGGTACATATTCCCTCATCCGAAATCATTGGGGCCAGTTGTAAATTTGAAATTCTGAATTTTTCGGATTTCTGAATAAAAGTATTTATAATCAATCAATCAATCAATAGTTCCGTCCTCTAGTCGAGGGTCGGATGCAATGGTTCTCCACTTGTCCCGATGTTGTGCTGTTCTGATAGACTGTGAATAATTCAAGCCTGTCCACTGTGAAATATTTGTATACGATGATGTTCTTGTCTCCCTCTCCCTCTGCTGCCATTCACCTTCCCTTCCAACAATGTACGGTATATTGAACTCTGACGAATGATGTGGCCAAAATAAATAAGTTTCTTTGTCTGTATAGTGGCAAACAAGCTTTTCTTATTTTTAATTTTTCTGAGAACTTCTTTGTTGGTGATCTTCTTTGTCCATGATATTTTCATCATCCTTCGATAAGTCCACATCTCAAATGTTGCTAAACGTTTGTACATTTTCTTAGAGATTGTCTTAGAGAAACCTAGTAATGACAATGTAAACCCAAAGCCTACAATTTATAATAGGGATTACATTAACACTGCAGTTAAAACTTATAAATATTCGCACTAAATGGGATAAATAAAGACTACAGATACTATTGAGGATTTGCGTCAAACGATTAGCACCACGTGACCACTGCCTCATCGGCCATCATGGTTGGATAGAAAGTATAGCTATAACACTGCCAATGTGGTGGCGGGTGTTAATATCACTTCGATTGTGGGTTTAATTTGACAGGATTTCACTTTTTGAGTAAGCTATTCTCATAACTTACATTATTTCAATATTCATGTTTCTACATAACAGAATTAGATCATAGAAGTGAATAGATTTATGCTTTTTGTTTTATTTACATACACTTGATAGCAGAATGAACTGCTTGTATCCAACCACGAAGCAGGAGTAGTGTGATGCCTACGTCACCTGCAAATCCTCAATTATAGTTTATTTATAGAGTAATATGAAAATAAATGAAATAATGGGTAAATATAAGCCAGATATACTCTACTATATCAGTTGTTGTAAGTTAAGCATTATTATCCTGACACTGAGCGAACCAGTCCTTGCCCTATCCTATTAATGCCGAGCACCAGGCTAGGAAGCGACAAGTATACATTTTTAAGTCATTGGTTTGACTCAACATGGGTTCGAACCCACAAACTCATGGTTTCGCATCCCCCAATCTCTCAAAACAGGAATTGGACGCTCAACTCATTCGGTCACCCCGTCTGGTGCGAATATTGTAACAAAGTTGTAAATATGGCACATTACCATTCTACTCCAGTGCCACAGAATGGCGTTAGCTACAAGTACTAGTCAGCGCACTGTGCAGGAGTTCAAGGGATCGGGACATAGCTCAGGTGGTAGAGTGTCCACCTGTGAAGGTGTGGGTTATCCGATCGTTCATTCTCAGTGGACACATTTGCAGTTTGGGCTATTTTCCGTTCCAACCAGTGGTCCACAACTGGTTCATCAAAGGCTGTGGTATGTGCTGTGCTGTCTGTTGGAACGTGCATATAAAAGACCCCTTGCTGCTTATCGGAAAGAGTAGCTTATGTGGCAGAAGCAGGTTTCCTCCAAAGAAATATGTCAGAATGACCATATGTTTGACATCCAATAGCCGATGATGAAAATCAATGT
>CM059203.1:2796310-2952539 GCA_030323885.1 Branchipolynoe longqiensis
GACACTCTGCCACTGTGATGCGCGGGTTAATTCTGGCAAGGACGAGGAGGCGAAAGTGTGAAAAAAAGAGGCTATTTTATTGGTAGTGAAATGACCGAGGCGTTCCATGAACATAAATGTCGTATAAAGTCAAGTACAGGTAAAGGTAAAATATAAATGTTTGATGCATGCTCATGATGAGAGCGTCAAATGTCAGTGTAAAGTCAGGTAATGTCAGTAGTTGGGAGGTGGGCACGAGGAGCCCTCAACCCTATAGTGGAGAGTTGGTGTATAGGGATGGTGGGTGGGGAAAAAGAGGTGTGAGGAGCGGAGTCTGTGGAGGCAGGAGGGCGAGTGGCCGGAGGACAAGGAGAGCCGGAGGGGGTTAGATGCGAAAGGTATGAGGAGAGTGCTGGGGGGGGTTATGTAAGAGAGGGAGAGAGCTGGAGGACAGAGGAGGGGGGGGGAGAGAGAGGGGGGGGAGGGGTGCGTCCTCCCTCACCTCGCATCAAATGCAATGCGAGCATTACGACCGATGCGCGGCAAGGAAGGACGAGGAGGCGGAAGTGGAAAAAGAGGGCATTTTATTGAGTGAATGCCCGAGGCGTTTCATGAACATACAGTGTAATAAATCAACAGTACAGGTAAAGGTAAAATATAAATGTATGATGCATGCTCATGATGAGAGCGTCAAATGTCAGTGTAAAATCAGGTAATGTCAGTAGATGGGAGGTGGGCCCGAGGAGCCCTCAACCAGGAGAGAGGAGAGGGCTCGAGGGGCCGCCGAGGGAGCGAGGCTGGGGACGTAAGCGTGGACCGCCTCAGAGGTCCAGGTCCCTTGGGCCATGATGTCGGAGATGTCGACTCCGGCGGCATGGCAGGCCTGGGCGGCGCCCCGGCGGAGGCTGTGGAGGGTGAAGGCCTCGGCCCCCCGGACACCTCGGGCGTGAAGGGCGCCTCGCTTGAGGGCAGTGAGTGTGCGCAGGTCGAGGGGGCTACCGGAGGGCATGATGAACGCCGGGGCGTCGGGAGGCGCGGGGGACTGCCGGGTGGCCGCGTTCCAGGCGGCCAGAGGGCAGAGGCCCGGCCTCGGGCAGGCAGGGATGAAGAGGGCGACGGCGCCCGAGGGCCCGGATATGGTCTTTGAAGTCCTGACCGTGACCCGGAGGCCGCCGGGGGCAGGGGCGACGTCGCCGCGGGTGATGGTGTGGGGGCCCCCCCAGCCCTCGGGACTCGGCGACAGCAGGTTGGATTGTCGGAGCATGCCGAAGTACCCAAGGAGAAGGGCGGCCCGAGGGGTGAGTGAGGCTGGTCCCGCAAGGGCGAGGTGGGAGATGACGAGGGCGAGCAGAGGAGGCGTCAGAGGGGGCACCTGGCGAGGCGCATGGGTCGAGGCGCGCTCGGCACCTCGGCAGACGTCCTTGGCGAGGGCAGAGTCGAAGGCGGTGGTTGACCCTCCGGCCGCCCCGGTCAGCACCCGTGCGCCGCCCGGACAGCGGCGTCTCGTTCTTGATGTGCAGGGCCTTTTCCCCTCCCTTCTCTGCCTCCACCTTCCCCCCCTCCCCCCCCCCCCCCCCCCCCCCCTCCCCCCCCTCCACCTCCCCCCCCCCCCCCCCCCCCCCCCCCCCCCCCCCCCCCCCCCCCCCCCCCCCCCGCCCCCACAAGTATCCCCGCCCCCCCGCCCCCCCCCCCCCCAACTCCAGTGTTGCCGGGCGATCTGGAAAGTCGGTGGCGGTGAGAGTTGGAGGGCGAGCCTCCGGGCACTCACAGTAGGTAACCGTAGTCGCGGATGGCGCCGGCGATTCGCCATGTCGAGGGGCCTAGTGGAGGCGAGGCGCAGCGCGACTTCCGGTCCCTTCGCCCGACATACATGGAAGTCCTCCACCTCGGCCGGGGGAAAACCTGCATCAGAGGCCGGGGTTAAAGGGGAAAGCATCATGGGAAGGGGATATGCTGTGGAGCCCGAGGCGGGCGATGCCGGCGCGGGCCACCTCGGCCCAGGGTCCGTCGAAGTGGGCGCGGCTGAGCGCGTCGGCGAGGACGAGCTCCGCCCCGGGCTTGTGGAGAATGGTGAGGGTGAAACATCGGGTCGCCGCGAGGAGCCAGAGCTCCCGAGCGCAGGTCCCGAGGGTAGCATCGCGGGCACGGCCCGAGGTGAGGGAGGCGGCAGAGGCCATGATATCAGTGTTGATCACGATGGTGGCCCCCGCCACGTCCTCAGGGATGAGGGCGCGGAGTGCAACCACGAGGTTGACGGCCTCCAACTCGTGAATGTCGGGGAACCGCGCCCGGAAGTCGAGGGTGTACCCTCGGGCGTAGCAGTGGGTGGCGGGGTAGGCGCCTCCGCCCGTGAGGCAGGAGTCGCACTCTATGACATGGACGCGCCCTGCCGGGGCGCGGAGGAGGTGGAGGCCGTTGGAGGCCCGGCCGTAGAGGGCGAACCACCTCAGGTCCCGGAGGGCGTCGTCGTCGAGGGTGAGCGAGGCGCAGCCGAAACAGCGGCGGAGCGCCCCGAGGAGGCGACTCATGAACTTCCGGGCGGGGAGCACACAGCTGCCCACATGGTTGAGGCGCCCGAGGAGGCTCTGGAGCTCGCGGCGAGTTATGGCAGGGCAGGTGAGGCGGGCCTCGCAGGAGAGGATGAGGTCGTCGACTTTGTCGGGGGCGATGCGGACAGTCATCGCTTCGCTGTCGAGGGCAAAGCCCAGCCAGGTGAGGCGGACAGCGGGGGGGTGGCATTTCCCAGGGGCCACGTCGAGCCCGAGGGCGGCAGCTAGGGCGAGGAAGGCGTCGAATGCCTGGCAGGCCCCGAGGTATGAGGCCTCGCACCCGACAAAGTCGTCGACGTATACCAGTGTGTGGAAGCCGTCGCGCCTCATTATCCAGGCGACGGCGGCCGTCACACGGACGCAGGCCGCGCCCGAGGAGCGGCAACCAAAGGGGAGGGCAAGGTCGATGTATACCCTCTGGTTGAGGGTGATGCCGTAGAGGGGGCAGGCGAGGGGGTCGGCGCGGAGTTGCCGGTATGCGCGGGAGATGTCGGCCGACCAGAGGTGTGCGCCGGAGCCCTCGCCCGTGAGGCGGCGCCCGAGGTCAGCGACTGAGGGGAGGGTGTAGGAGTGGGGTTTCAGGTGACCATATATTAACTTGGGTTTGCCGGCATGTCGCTGGCGCCGCGGGGGAAAGGACATCCGATGTTCCATAACTGTCGTTCGATGTATCTAGCTCTTTGCCTGGGTCGGATTTTGGGCGGCGTAATCTGGGGGAGACCTGGGTCCTGGAGTGAAGGGATGGGTGGTGTAGGGGCCCGCGAGAGGGCGCGTGGGCAAGCTCGGTTTTGATGAAGGCCTCTATGTGGGGGGCGTGCTCAGGGGCCACGCGGTGGTTGGTGAAGGTAGGGCGGGGGGGGGAAGAGGCGGAGAAGTTGGCGGGGAAGCCGAACTCGAGGAGGTCGAGGAGGGCGAGGTCGGGGTAGTCGCGGAGGCGGTCGCGCCAGGCGGGAATGTGGAGCCCAGAGGGGAGGGGAATGCGGGCGGCCAAAAAATTAGGGAGGGCCGCTTCCCTGAGCGCGGTGTATGCGCGGGTGAAGGTGGGGTAGCGGGCCCATGCTTCCTTAGATGCATGGGGCCAGATGGCGAGGAGAAGTGGCGGTATGGTGGGAGGGGAGGCAGGTGGGGGCGGCGTCTTGGATATGGGGTTGAACGACGTCAGAGATGTGCTCGCTGAGGTCGTGGTGGGGGGGTGGGGGGGGAGGGTGGGGAGGGGGGAGGAGGGAGGAGGAGCGGTAGGAGAGGTTAAGGGGGGCGGCGAAGGAGGTGGGGGAGGGGGGAGGGGTGGGGGGTGGGGTGGGGGGTCTCATGTTGTCAGGGGGGGAGGCCGGGTAGGAGGGTGAGGTAGGCTGTGTCGGCAGGGGAGGGGGTGGGGGGGCGGGAGGGGGGGGAGGGTTGGGGAGGGAGGCGAGGGCGGTCAGTTGGTGCGGGTGTGGGGGGGGCGGCGGGGCCTGTGGTTAGGTCGAGGCTGGGGGTACCGAGGCAGGCACTCACGATAATATGCATAATAGAGAGGGGAGTGGCGGTTGGGTGCAGGGTGGCGGTGAGATAGAGGGTCTGTTGGGCCGCGGCGGGTGGCGGCAGGGGGGGGGGCTTTGAAGCCTGGTGTGGTGTGAGCGGTTGGGTGCTCTGCGGTCAGGGCGCGGGCGGGCCGGGCGGGCGGCGGGATGTGAGGGGGCGTGCGAGATGTGAGGGGGCGGTGAGATGTGAGAGGGCGGGAAATCAGTGGGCGGTGAGATGTGAGGGTGGTCGGTTGTGGGTGTGCGTGGGTCGGCGTGGGGGGGTGGGTGGGGCCGGCTGGGTCCCTCCGGGCCGGGCTGGAGGGGGCGGCGGACTAAAAATCCGCCGAGGGGGCAGGGCCCCCCCGCTCCCGGTTTCGTTTGCTGTTGCACACGGCCTCGGAGTGCATGGTGAGGAACTTTCTAACGTTGGCACAGTATGCGCAAGCATGTCGATACCTCGACGCCCCCTCCCCATGTGTCTCGCCGGCGCCTGCCCGGTCGCATGAGGCGGGGTCGCGGTTCCAGGAGGGGCATGGGGCGCCGTGGGATTCCCGGAGGTAGGGCGTTCTGGAGGCGGGGGAAGGAGGGGTCTGGGGGCGGGGGGGGTGGGGAGGGCGCCTGTGGGTGTGGTGAGGGCCTCCATCCTGAGCATGTTGATGGCGGCGGGGTCGTGCCAGCCGTGTGGGAGCCTACCGTCCGCGATCCATGTGAATACCGTCTCGGAATAACGGCGGACGGTAGCCCATGGGTGGACGAGATTGTCTCGGTGGATGGTAAGGGCGTGGTGGCTGAGTCCGGGAAGGGAGTGGGCGGGGAAGGCGGGGTGGGCCTCGAGCATGCGGAGGGCGAGGGTGTACTCGTCCTTGGTCGCCTCCCCTCGCTTCACCGCCTTTCTCTCCGCCCCCCGCTCTATGAGGTCACAGGGGAAGATATAATGGGGGGAAATACCTTTCCGTCGACCGGCGTTGTGTGTGTCGGCTGAGTCGAGTATTTCCCGAACAGCGTCTGCAGCGGAGGTGGCCGAGTGGGCGTGGGCGTCGCGGTAGTGGAGAGGGGGCGGCGCCTCGGATGTCTGAGAGGCGGATGCCCCTCCCCTGGTGAAGCGGATGTAGTCGGGGTGAATGGCCCCCGGGGCCGCCGGCAGGGGGGGCGGAGGCGGGTGAGCCCCCCCCACGGTGTGGCGGGGCGTGCGGGGGGCGTCGATGTGCTGAGGCGGCGCCGGCGGGGGCGCGGCGGCCGCGGCGGGGGCGTGGTGGGGCGCGGCTCCGCGCTGGTCCCGGGCGTCGATGATGTCGAGCCTCGCCGTCATGCGTTCCATGGCCGCGACTGTGTCGAGTAGCGTGGCCTGCATGGTGCGCCCCCATTCCGATGGGGGGTCGCCGGGGGCGGTCCTCGGGAGAGGGGCGGCCTGAGGGGGCGAGGAGGGCGCGGATGAGTGTGTCGATCCGGTCGATCCCGCCTCGGAAATGCGCTGTGCCTCCCTGCGGGCGGCGCGCCTCCCCCGGCCTCGTCCGTTAGGCATGTTGGGCGTGTAGAGAGGTGAGGCCACGTGTAGAGAGGTGAGGCCAAAGAAAAAGAGGTGTGAGGAGCGGAGTCTGTGGAGGCAGGAGGGCGAGTGGCCGGAGGAGAGGCTGGAGGCGGTTATAAGGGAAGGAGAGAGGGGGGGGGGGTTATGTAAGAGGGAGAGAGCTGGAGGAGAGAGGAGGGGGGGGGAGAGAGAGGGGGGGGGTGCGTCCTCCCTCACCTCGCATCAAACGCAATGCGAGCATTACGACCAACCTTGTCTGCTTAAGAGTAATCAATAAATCTTGTTTGACTATGTTGTATATGTTAAAATGAGGTTCTGGATGTGTCTTTGATTTTCATGTTACAGACGTGATATTAATGTATTGCTCAATTTGTATAAGATCTAATTAAAAAAGTGAAATTATTTTTTTTCAACTCAGATATATGCACAACATGCATACCTTCATAGGACATTGGATTTGGCTATTATTTGTAAGGTTCTTTGCTATTATTTGGAAGGTTTTCACTTTTGGTTTCCATGTCACACTTTCGTGCCCAGTTTTAAAGAGTGTTATATATATATATAGCTGATATATATGTATATATTTATATATATATATAACACGCAAAAACCCTTGAATATCACCTGCTTTCACTGAAAACCCTTGAAAATGCCAAGTTCTAGTGAGCCTCACCTTTTACACTGCTAGTGTAAAACTTGTTTCGAACAATTATTTAGTTACATAATTATAGGGTAAACTACAACATATGTTGCTGAGAAAACATTGAAAAACTTGTATCTTGTGGTACATTTTGAACATGTGTAAAAACTCTTTAAAAACTATGTGTATTCAAGTCCCCAAAACCCTTGAAAACCCTTCAGTATCATTTTCAAATGTTGGTATGAACCTAGATAAAAGATTCCCCCGGTACTTGTAGTACACGGGTGAAGGACAACGTACTGTAAATACGGGCGAAAATAGCTTTAGTATGGAACAGGAAGTACAATGCCTGGCTCCAGTGTAAAATGGTAGTTATATCGGCACAGACTTGGTGAAATGGGAGAGAATGCAAAAAGACAAGATGGCGGCCATAGAATGCCGTCGATTTCACTTTTAAATCTTATTAAACCAGATGGTTTATTATATCTTTCAACTCATAGGTAGCGGGTAAATATGAAGACATATACAAAGAATAAATGTTGCTTCTTAGATTGTGAAATTAGGCTCTCATAAAGACTCATTTCATTAGCCCGATTTTTCGACTGTTTTTATATAAGGCTGGTCTTCACCCGTGTACTGTGAGTACCGGCTGAATCCTTTATCTAGTTTGAAGCCTGATGCATGCACACATAATATATTTATACTATATATATTTATACTATATATATTATGCTATATATATATAGTATAAATATATTATGTGGGTATGTATGTATGCATGCATGTATGTATGTATGTATGTATGTATGTATGTATGTATGTATGCACGTACCTACGTATCTATATATGCATATGGGATTTACGTCTTGGCAACATGTAAGCGAATAGCATATCGCGACAGGTACCGACTTGTGTCAGTCCACACTTATAGCTACTTTATAGTGCTGCACCACTGGGAGACCGTGCCACGACCCAATATCATACAGATTACCCTAATACTGAGGCAATGCCGAGCACCAGGCTAGGTAGTCACAGGTATCAATTTTGTAAGTCATTGGTTTGCGAGTTGAATGGGCACCGCTGAAAGCAGTCCCATGTGGTCGGGAGTTGGCATCCGATGGGTAGTGATCAGAGGAATTGGGGGGGGGGGGGTTTCCTCTGATCACTACCCATCGGTTTGCGAGTTGTCAGACAAGCGATAAAACAAAACAAAATTTATTTATTTGGGGGGTACATTTTTTTATTCTGCGGAGTGTCATTTCTTGTGCCGGAGCACTGTTATACCAGCTATAAAATTGTATTCATGTTGTGCATTAGTTGATTAAGCAGGGCACATTTCAATTGTGCTATCCTTGCCCTATCCTAGTAATGCAGAGCACTAGGATAAATAGTGACAAGTATAAATTGCTAAGTCATTGGCTTGACTAGGGTCGAACCAGGAGAGTCAATCCTATTATAACAACTATTATAACTCAATGACATAATAACATTCAAGATGCACTACCACCACTGAATAACTACATCTTCAACCAGCATTGCACACAATATAAACCACTATACATGCACAACATGGCACTATTTAAAGACTAACCATTAATAAAACCAAATCAAAATGATATACAAACACAGCATATGAGTTAACCACGAGTGTACATTACTGCACACTCTATCTTGATGCATATACCTTGCACTATGTTGAGTACCTATGCTGTGCACTATACAACATAGGCTGCTCCCTCACTTTCTTTTTATGTTCAGAACGGGTTGTGCTGCACACAATGCAACACATTCCACTTCCACTATGTGCAAATCAAATGTGATCGCTGCAATGGCTGGAAGACCAGTGTCTCGACACTGAAAAAATATGTATTCAGATGAATAAAAATATTTACCCAAAAACAAAAGAAATCTAGTATCGATTACAGTTTCGTTGTTCTCACTCCATTGGGGGGAGTAGGACCGTATAGATTCATAGACAGACAATCTTTTATTCATAATTTCCATACATTATTCCACAAACATAAACTATTCTGTTAACAATAGAAATTGCAGGAAGAGTTTAACCATTAATACTTGTCTTCCCCAACGCCCCCTACAAACAAAATAATCCATAAAACAAAATATACAAATAACCTACAGACTGCTCTTTAAGGAAACAAGCACATGTTTAGAAAAATAACGATGAGATCGGGACCTCTTCATCAATAGACAAATTCTGTGGTTTAAATATTGGTTCTATATGGCCTCGGGTAACAATCACGACATAATTTGTTGTTACAGTTTACTGTATCTGCATATTGACTCAATAGTACAGATTTTATCCTGCGTTTAAAACATGACTGTGAGACATTCACCTCAATGACAGGGTACCGTGCATTCCATAAAGTGGGATATCCATACAATGGGAGTTTGTCAACAAACTTTTACTTCGTTAAGGCCCTGTCACATTACGGCGTATGGCGGGAGCGTATTGAAAACCTACGTAGGTCCTGCGCGTGCCGGCCTATGATGACATTTGGTGACCTTTCGGGTGGTTTTGAGCGTATGTGGAACCTACGAGGAGCGTACGAGGAGCGTATGAGGAGCGTATGGGAGCGTATGGGAGCGTGCTGTGACATTTTTTGACAGTATGGGCCATACGCCCTCATAGGTCGGGTTTTTTTTAGCATGCACAAAAAAATTTGGACGGACGGATTTATGAAAGCGTATGGCGGCGTATGCCTCATACGCTTCACATACGCCGGCATCTGGCGGCATCTGGCCGGCGTATGAGTAGCGTATGAGTAGCGTATGCGTAGCGTATGAGTAGCGTATACGGCGTATGCCGACGTATATGACGTAACGCGCTTACGCCGCCATACGCTCCCGCAAAAAACCCTAATGTGACAGCCCCTTAACCATTTTATAAAATAAGTCTGCTTGCCTTGTTTCATTTAAAGCTGCACAGTCCGATGAAGCATCAAATTCTCAAAGCCCAAACAATATCTCAATTTGATTCTACGTATCTAACTTAAATAGTGGTGCACTTGTTAAACATTTGTCATGACATAGAAGGGAATACTGAGACAATTCAATAGAAGATATTACAGCAGAACCCTATGGTGTCAGAGTTTCGGCAAGCTTGCCAAAACTAATTTTGCTTGTTTTCACTTCAAATATGTCAAAAGTTAGCTATTTAAAATAAAAGTTACTTCAAGTGAAAGTAGGGTAGATTATAACGATCACTGGGGGCGTAATCGATTAATCAACTCGGGTCACTCGAGCCACTTTTTGGCGCATGCGCACATCCTACAGACTCGGGTCGAATAATTGAATATGCTTCTCTGCGCTCGGGTGGAAAAAATGATTATTTTTTTAAATAACAGATAAAACTACATCAAAATAGGATTTATAGTATTTTATGATGGCCTAGTTTGGCTATATTTCCATTTCATTAATCTAAGTTATTCTTTTAAAAAAACCATGTATGACTGGTACTGGTAGCTGTTATCCTGCAGGACGGTACCAGTGCAAATGTGACGTCATTGCTCATAGCCAACCCCAACTACGAGGTGGGTTACTCGTTTTGCACATGGCACGTGTATTTGTCGACTCTACTCGCAGTGTTCGATTTGAAATTCTGACGACTCGGGTGACCCGAGTCACCCGGGTCGTGTTAATCGATTACGACCCCTAATATGTTTATCTCAGAAAATGACAGAAACTCAAAACCCATCGGACTATGCAACTTTAAGATATTGATATCATTCCTTCATTGCATTACCACATCTGGGTGGCCGTTGTGCCCCTTTAAGGTAGCTAGTGCCCTTTAAATCCATTTATCAAATTATTGAAGCTAGCCCAAATACCTTATGTTACAAGCTGAAGTATAATGCCCGGTACACACCTACCGTTTGTGTGCGCACACCTCCCGTATACGATCGAAAACTGCCCGTTTCGCCCACAAAAATCGCTTGGTGTGCGCTCCCCGCGCACACCTAGCGATTGCGATTCGCGCATAAAACTCAGTTTTTAGTGCTAAAAGCGTCCGTTTACGATTGCGATTCGCGATTCGAAAAACGAATCGGCCCGTTTTCAGTTTTAAGCGGGTCGGGTCGAGTCGCGAGTTTTAGTGCGCGAATCCTATACGGGAGGTGTGTACCAGGCATAAGAACTGGAGTAAAGCTTCAAATTTTATTTGTGCATAAATTATGCTAATTAGGTAGCCAAAATGGCCACCAAACCTTCGTCTTTACAAAACTGTCATGTAGGACATCTTAGCTGTCCCTCATAGCAGAGTCTTGAATTTTTCATGTTTTACATGATATGCAGGGGCATAGCTAGACCTTTAATGATGTGTACTCCTAATTTCGGCAGGGGGTTTAGGGGGTCGCTTACGCTTAAGCTGGCGGATTTTACACATTTTAGACTTGAGTTTTCGACACTCCAGACTACTACATGCCTCCTCTCTCTCTCTCTCTATTATTTTTTAATAAAATTTTTTTTGTACAAAACGATGTGGACGTTTTGGTGTATGCGCGTACGCCTTGCTACGCCCCTGATATGTATATCAATGTCCGCAGGGTAACATATTTTTGATTCTAGATGGCTTCAATTGTTTTTCTCATACAATTTTAATCTTGCTCAAAATATTATGCGAGTACATGTAGTTATTTGCCAAAAATCGGAGAAATCTGCGAAATCGTGGAGACCTTTCATCCCTGCGTGTGCTAATGGTGCCTATGACTATCCATATAAATATGTGTGTAAATAGTCTTTGGAACAAGAGTTGTGTGACCATGTATTTTACTATAGCATTGATATATATTCAGTAATTTAACATGTGAGTAATAGTATTAATAATATGTTAGAATTAATGCAAACAAATTTTAAAATTGGTGATCGTACCTGCCCGCGCCTGAAAAAATCGCCCGCCCCTGATTTCTGTGTTTCAACTGTTAAAAATGTGTCGGGCTAACAGCAATTCAACTTTCGAAAACACACAATCTGTGCAACATAGTTAAAGGGGCTGTCACATTACGACGCATCGTGCCAATGTATGCCGGCGTATGTGATTTTTGGCTGCTACGTCAGGATATGTTGTTTTGCGTTATGCGTGCATTAGGTGCTCGTTGGTATACGTCAATATACATCGACGTTCGTCGAGATACGGCGCTGCGCGTCAGCAAAGTTTTGTGCAGTTCTGCAACCAGTAACCGTCGTAAGGTTACAAACCACCCCACAAGCAAGCACCAAAATGCTGAACATCGACTTTGATAGGATTTGAGCGTGGGAGTATAAAGCGGGAGCAACGAAGTGCGAAAGAGTGCTTAATGAGTGCACATGTATCTAATACCCCTGTCACACTACAACGTAATGAGCCAATGTGAGCCTAACGTGGTGATATTTCGTCATTACGTTGATGTACGTTGGATTACGTTATGATGACGTCATAATGATGTTAGACTGATGTCGAGCTACGTCACATTACGTCGTGTTACGTCGAGTTACATCGAAGTTTTGGAAATGTTCAAAAGTTTTGACGTAGCTCGAACGTAAGGGTTTACGTTCGCCGTACGTTCTGTTCACATTCAGCGAATGTCAATGACGTTAAACGAACGTTAGGCAAACGTTCTTCACTACGTTCCACAACGTTCCACTCGTTGACCCACATTAAAGCTGGTGGAAACGTCCATGCGGCGTAATGGGAAAGTCAGGAGAACGTCAGGAGAACGTGCATTCAACGTACGTTCAACGTCTCATGACATAGCTAACGTCATGTAACGTTCTTCTGGCGATGGAATAACGTTCATAACGTTCCGTGATCGTCATTACGTTGACCTCTCTCGTTGAATGACGGTATCACTACGCTTTATCGACGTTACGCTCTCGTCCACTACGCTGCATCCACGTTCAACTTGTGCCCGAATTTGCATACTACGCCGAGAAGTTCAACGTTCTTCACGTTCTCCCTACGTCGACGTCGTTACGTCGTAGTGTGACAGGGCCATAAAGGCCCTGTCACACTACGACGTGTGTGCCGGCGTGCCGCCAACGCGCAAAATATTTGCAACCCGTCGACACACGTACAATTCGTCGGCGGTTTGGGAGAAAGTTTGACGGGGCGCAGCGTGTTAGTGGCGGGTTGGAGGCACGTTATTGGCACGTTATTGGCGCGTTAGTGGCATGTTATTAGCGTGTCTGTAGCGTGTCGGTAGCGTATTATTGGTCCGTTGTCGGCGCGCTGTCGGCGCGTTTATGGCGTGGAGGCAGCACGTTGGTATTGTGTTAGTATTGTGTGAACCCGTACATACCCGCCAGCAACACGTTAGGTTGCGCCCGCAGCACGTCCACACCCGCCGCCAACGCGTCCAGGCACGCCGGCAACACGTCCAACGCGCCGAGATACACTGGAGCAACGCCAATAGCGCACCCACTACCTGTCGATGGGACGTTACGGACGTGCCGATGGAACGGTCGCATTTTGGGGAAAAAAAAGCTAACGTTAACCGACGTTGATCAATGGTCTGCCAGCGTTCTGCCGGCGCGCCGCCAACACAACCGTATCGCGCTCGCCAACACGCTTACGCGCGTTGTGGCCCGTCGAAAGTTTTGTGCAAGCACAAAACCTTGACGAGGCCAGACGCGCGCCGACGTCTCCATTCACACGTTGCTATGTACCGACGCACCGGTAACACGCCGGTAACGTACCGGACGTGTACCGACGGTTCGCCCAAAAAGGCAACACGTCGCCATGCGTCGAAGCGCGTTCGTGAGAAACGTCGTAGTGTGACAGGGCCATAAGGTGAGTATGTAGGATCAAATCTAGATATTAAAAGTTTGATACTTTCATCGGCCTCTGCAGCTTTAACTGAACAGTTATTGCTTGATATGAGTTTGATGCCCAAGGACTTTGGAAATGTGTGATCAACACCAACGAAGCTGAAGTCAATGCGCACTGCAGAGGTCTGAGGGACTCAAACCCTATATGTGGGTGGTAAAGATTATTACGTCAACACTTTAACCATTTTACTCCGTATAAACTGAAACTGATGTGCAAAATCCGACGAAAGCATCTCATTTTAAAAACCAAAACACTTAACTTGACCTACATTTGAGGTTAGATATCCAACTTTGGTACTGGTGCACTCATTAAACACTTATTGCAAACTTAGCCAGGGATGAAAGTATGCTTGTTGTTGTTTTACGTCCTAGCAACATCTAAGGTCATATCAGGATGGGTACCGACTTGTGACAGTGCACACTCATGGCAACTTTATAGTACTGTCCCACTGGGAAACCAGGCCGTCTGCACCATGACCTGGTATCCCACTCAGTCACATTATCCTGACACTGAGCACACCAGTCCTTGCCCTGTCCTAATAATGCCTAGCACCAGGCTCGGAAGTGACAAGTATACATTTTTACGTCATTGGTTTGACTCGACCAGGGTTCGAACCCACCACCCCACGATCTACCAGCACGAGAGACGGATGCTCTAACTCATTCGGCCATCTCGTCTGGTCCCAGGGACGAAAGTGGTCTCCGGGGAAAAAAAGCGGAAATGCGGATATTCTCCCATAGGTTTAGCATTGTCAGGGAATCGCGGAAAATTTCGGGAAGTCAGGTTTCATATATATTGGTATATGCTGATAGTGCTGCACCGTTTGAAGCATGATTTAGTAGTATACGCTGATAGTGCTATGCCATTTGGCAAATTTATTAGTAGTATATGCTGATAGCACTGCGGCATCTGCACACATATTAGTAAACACTGACCATGCTGCGGGATTGAAAAATCCTGGAAATCCACGAAATCGCAGAAATATTTCATCCCTGTTAGCTTTCAGGCTTTCGACTGTCGGGCTCGACAATGGGTAAACAAAACCAATGTCAACCTTGGTGCCGGAGACTCGTTCCTGTGCTATGTTGAGTACCTATGCCGTACACTATACAGCATTGGCTGCTCCCGCCACTTTCAATGTTGAGAATGGGGCATGCTGCACACAATGCAGCACATTCCACTTCCCCATTACCATGTACAAACCAAATGCGGTCACTTCACCGTCTGGAAGACCAGTGCCTCAGCGCTGACAAAATATGTTGAGATGAATATTTACATAAAAAAAAGAAGTAATTCGGTGCACACCAAAATTAATTTGTCATGCCTTAAAATGAAGCATCGCCTAAGTCAACCCTTGAAAATAAAAGATGCTTAAAATAAAAGTAAAGTAGATTGTTTATGTTGCAGCGGCAACATGGGTAATTTGGCATGCAGGACCGATTCGCCCGCTTAACCTTGAACTCTATGGCGGCCGACACTGGCGCCAGCTACATTCTTTTCCCGTAACTACACATGCCACCACTGCCACCTGGCGGTTCGGGCCTGCACTGCCGACTTAAGCGCCGAGTAGCTCACTTTCGCCAGTGAGCCCGAACCTGCCGCGTGGTTACTGCAAAGCCCTTCTTCTTTTCTTTCTCAGCCGTCCCACCCACCCATCTATAAGAACGCAAGGTTGAGCGCTGGGAACAGACACCCTAGACATTTCAATTAAGACCTGAAATAACGGAACAAGAATGCCATCTGAAGAAAAATAGTAACCAATATAAAACCCAACTTATACCAATTCGTGTCCTGCGTTGATAATTATAACGATCAATTTAATCTACTAAGTAAATATGGCAGAAAATAAAAACCGTCCTATTATGCAACTTGAAAATGTAGTTTAGCAAATAACCAATCACAGCAAAGTACCAATATCTGATATTAGACTGGCCAAATCGATATCAGTTTCATCAGAACGCATAGATCACTGGATATTGCAACAGGTATCACTACACAGAATGCGCTATCAGCTTTACGTAGGTCATCGATATTATCATTTATCTTCATCATTTTCAGATTTTCCGAAGTTTTCGGCCAACTTCTGCTCGCCCAGAAACATCTGGATGAATTCTGAAAACAAAGAAAGAAAGACAAAATTAAAGAGTCTGAAAACAAAGAAACGAAACACAATTAAAAAGGTGCAGTCAAGGTTCGCTTTCATTATCTCATTTTAGTCCAATTTAAAAAAAATGGTGATCGTACTTTTGATCACACAAATCAGGGTCCGGCCCGCGGTTTTTATTTTTTACTTTTATTATTTTCTGGCATTCATATGACATAGACGTAATACATAACCAGACACGATGGCTGAATGAGTTGAGCGTGTGCCTCCCATTCTGGTAGGTCGTGGGATTCAAACTCCTGGGTTCGAACCTTAGCCGAGTCAAACCAATGATGTAAAAATTGATACAAAATTGAATTGCTGCTAGCCCGACACATTTTTATTTTTTGGTCCATTAGTTGTTTAAGCGGGGGAAATTTCAGTCATAGACGACTGGTCTTCCTCATTCCACTGCTAGTCGATAGAAAGCCCTCAGATTAGGAGTCTGACCTAGAAAAAAGTCAGACACTCTAACCACTCCGCCACAGAAAACGCCACGGCTTAAAATAATTTTTTCTTTTTCAGGCACGGGCAGGACGATCACCAATTTTATTTTATTTGTGGGGGTGGGGTAGGGGGGGGGGGGCCTTAGAAGTACCAGCTAAAATTCACGAAGGTGGCGGCAGGCTACAGGGCTAGAATGGTGATAAAGGTTTATTGAGATGGTGGGTCGGGTAGGTCGGGGAGTAAATAGGCCTCAAGGTCAAGGTCATCGTCATGGTCAAGGTCAAGGTCATGGGTTCAGTCCTTGTTTTCGTTCGTCAGCTGCCAGTTGGATGAAATGAGCACAACTGTTCAACTCTATCCATACATGTTAGCGGGTGGTTGGACGAGCAAAACTGGACAGGTGTGTTGTTATCGCGTGGACATGCTTAGATAAGAGATTCACTCCGTACTACAGCAGCCTGAGTAGGAGCGAAGAACAACCCTCTATAGAAAGTCGAGAAAATGTGGGTAAATGAAATGAGCACATCAATTCTTAATCTAAAAAGGAAAATATATTCTTCACATAACTTGATATATTTACGGGCAACTTTTGAACTGATTAGTACTAATAGTAGATAAAGTCCAGTAGATAAATGAACTTTGATGTTTGAATTGATAGAGCCCACATATCCACATGGCAGCCATTGGCAGGACGTTGAAAGGTTCCTGGGTAATAATCCATTCTAGGTCAGGAAGTAGTCATTTTCATTGGCTGAGGTAGTCAGGTGATACACCCAGTTCATTCAAACAGGGTGGATTTACTTCATGGACGCTATCACTTCAAACTGATTTTATGTCATTATGCCTTGACATTATGTGATTTGAACACTCTGGAGAGCATAGACTGGTATATTTTGATGGGAAATCATATACAATCGGATTGTAGCTATTGGATTTTAATCAACATAAGGTAGGGAATGCCAAACTAAGACCATCAACAGTGAGACACATTTTCTCCCAACTTTTACATAGGGTTGGAATTCACCTCTGAACAGAGTCAGATGTGAATCTTTTATCTGTGTTTGTTTGTTGTTGTTTTATGTCCTAGCAACATCTAAGGTCATAATAGGATGGGTACAGACTTGTGACAGTGCGCACTAATGGTGACTTTATAGTGCTGCCCCACTGGGAGACTAGGCCACTGGCACCATGACCTGATATCCCACTCAGTCACATTATCCTGACACTGAGCCAACCAGTCCTTGCGCTATCCTAATAATGTCGAGCGCCTGGCTAGGAAGCGACAAGTATCAATTTCTAAGTCATTGGTTTGATTCGACCAGGGTTTTAATTTACAGTTAAAAAATAACATTTAAAAAGCAAACGCCTTGGTAAATAAATATGCTGGCCAATTTCAAATATATTTCTCGATCAGCATTTAGTTCCTTCATGTTCTGGTGCTGATCAGCTGCCATTTTCCCAGCATAGCTGCCACCGCTGAGTGAAGTGTCTTGTTAAACAACCGCCACAGGCGTAAGTGTTACACGGTCGGGGATAGGAGTTGGACTTCTCTATATATACCTGGTCTGGTGGCAGATAGACTAAAAGTGGCAAAAAAAAAACCAGGCCAAAATGGCACAAAAGCCACTTAGTTTGTCCAGTACCGGAAACAGTTTAGGTGTTTGGGGATGGGTGGGTGGGAGTTTGTGGGGGGGAGAAGAAAAAGACTCTTAAGTGCCTGTCACACTATGCCGGATTGAGCAACATACAGAATTGTCTAGTCCGGTGGTGTTCGGGCGTGATAAGTATCAAAATGTATTCAAATGTGTCAAAATGTTGCGATATCGGGTCAAAGGCCGCTGGACGAATGGAATGAAACGAACATGAAATGGACATGAACGGATAGCCAATGGACGGTAAGCAGACTAAACGGACTCAAACCGGACAAGAACCATAGACGTCAATCCGGCAGCATCCGTTCCAAGTTTTGTGCATGTTCAAAACTTGTAACGGATCGGGCCAGATATCAATGGATATCAACGGATATGCAACAGACACAAACCGGACTTTGCCGGATATCAACGGACTTTGTTTGGTTTCTTTCCGTTTCCCCAATCCTGTGATATGTGAAAGAGCCTTTACCTCCGTAGTCAAATCTTCCGTCAAAGTTCTTGTCATACTTCTTGCAGAGTAGGTCCAGGTACTCCCTCGCCTCATGTACCTCCATGAAGCCGTTGTGAGTTAAGATTTTCAACATATGCGGCAACCTACGGGAAGGAAATAAACACACAATAAGGGTGAATGCAATGTCACAACATTTGTCACCTGCGATTTGCCACCTGATAATCACCAGTTGATAATTGCCACCGAACACTTTCCCAGCCAGCTGGGACTTTTGGCAGCCGGTGTGGCAGTAAATCGCAAACCCCTGGAAATTGCCCATCCCGGGTTTGCGATTTACTAGGAAATCACAAACCCCCCCTGGAAATTGCAACCCCCCCCATGCTTTGTAACAGTTATCACCACAAGCATGGCAGCTATAGGCCTATGTTTGATTTTGAACTTCTACCAAATCCGGGGGATAAAATGGATTCAAGGAGGATCAAGATGGATTAATTGATTAGTTTTGATGTCATGCTGTCACAGTGTTGTATATCCATTTCAGTTGCTACTACTAAGAAACTGTATTTTACATGTACCACAGTTCCTGATATAAACAAGGGCTTTTCTACTCCATCTAAAAACCAGCCATGTCTCCACTTTGATCACTCCAAAATATATGTCCATCCCACAGTCGCCGACAAGGATACATGACACACAGCAAATGCCTTTTTCACTGCTATTGATCACTCACAAGAAGGATAAGGGACCAGATCAATTTTTGTCAAAGATAGGCCTACTAAACTACAACATTAAGAAAAGCCGGCACAACTTCTGTAACACTTTGAACTAGCAATTATCCAATTCCCTACAAAACTATCAGTCACTTTGCACATACATAGGATGCTAAATTTCATATTTTTCAAATGAAGAAAATGAGAACAAGTATCCAGCAATGGCTTTTTGGCCTTATAACTTCTTGGTCACAAATAACCATTCTAGAAATGCCTAGATCTAGAATTCTAAACCTGAATCTAGACTTATATAATTATGGATATATATACAAACTGCATAAAATGACTTGCATTCAATGACAACTGACACCAACCAATGCTGCAATTCTTGTTTTAAACCAACCTAAATAATAAGGAAACAATGTGAATACAATAAGAGCAACTTTATCTTCCTCTAGATCTAAATCTGGACTTTTTAATTATTGATCTAAATGATTTAGGCCTAAATGTCAAATGTGTGAACAGAAACTTGTTTCAGAAGCAATATATAACCAACCAATGTCTGATGAACCCTAGGCCCACCCATTTCTTAGGCATTCCATTAACATTCAGATATACATAAAAAAGTTGAAAATAAAATAAGTGAGAGTGACTGAGGCTCCAGATTTGTCTAGATCTAATTGCAGATGGTGATAATTTTTTTCATGTAGGCCTACACACAATGGTAGATAAAAGATTCACATATTAATTCATGATATATATTTTTTAATTTACTATTCCAACTTTCACACTTTAGCTGAAGTCTAACAGATTCCGGATCTGCAAGCTCAGCTTGACATAGACTTAAAGCAAGCACATGTGCTTTGTGCAGGTTTATTTTGGTTTAAAAAAAACAACACAATGCACCATGATGCTGGAATTATGGACTGGTCTATTATCAAAATTGTATTTATGTAAGCATGATTAGGCCACATTTATTTTCACATAAGGGGGATCCCTCACACGATGGATTAATTGATTATTTTTTAATTTCATGCCTCTCACAGCAAGGGTCATATTCACTGTGCACAGGAAGGATAGGGGAACAGGTCAATTTTGGTCAAAGATACTAGACTACATCAATAAGAAAAGCCAATACAACTATCTGTATCGTTATCCTACGTGACGCTGACTTGAATACAGCTAAACAATGTCGAAGGCACCATGGTGCTGTAAAGCAGCCAGCAACTGCTTGGTTGAGACATTAGCTGCTTTCCTAGTTGGGGTCCAGTTCTCCAAACATCATTAACATGGGGGGGGGGGGGTGCGATCTCCAGGGGGTATATGTGATTTCCTAGCAAATCACAAGTGGGGGTTTGCGATTTACAGGGTTTGCGATTTCCTGCTACACTGGGACTTATAATTAATTATATGCCAGTAGATTATATCATCTTGTCCCAGAGTATATGCAGGTGTGTATGTGCGTGTGTGTTCCAGAGTGTGTGTGTGCATATGTGTATTGTATGTGTGTGTGCAGATGCGCGTACACATGAGTGCAAATGAGTGTGTGTGTGCGTGTGTATGTGTTAACATCCATGTGTGGATACGTTAGTGTGCCTACTCTTGTTCATTGTGTGGGGAATCTATTGGGTTGACAAAAGTCCCAGCTTGGAAAGTTGGTTGGTTGGAGTTTTACGTCCTGACAACATCTAAGGTCATATCAGGACGGCTACCGACTTGTGACAGTGTGCACTCATGATGACTTTATAGTGCTGCCCCACAAGGAAATCAGGTGGCTGGCATCATGACCTGATATCCCACTCAGTCACATTATCCTGACACTGAGCTAACCAGTCCTTGCCCTACCCTATTAATGTAGAATGCCTGGATAGGAAGCGACAAGTATGAATTTTAAAGTCATTGGTTTGACTCGACCGGGAGCCAAATTGCGGCCCGCGCTCTGCCGATTAGGCCAGGGGCGTAGCTAGGCGTACGCGCGTACACCAAAACGTCCACATCGTTTTGTCAAAAAAAAATTACTTACAAAATATTAAAGAGAGAGAGAGGAGGCATGTTGTAGTCCGGAGTGTCGAAAACTCAAGTCTAAAACGTGTAAATTCCGCCAGCTTAAGCTTAAGCGGCCCCCTAAACCCCCTGCCGAAATTAGGAGTACACATCATTAAAGGTCTAGCTATGCCCCTGTAGGCCATCGGCCGGTCTCGTCTCAACTGAAATCACTCTGCCCACTAACCCGGACTGCTACACATCCACACATATGTAAATTTGTGTCTTTCGATTACACATAATGATCAACTTTGAAACATATACAGAGGCCTAGCTTCAATATACGCAGGTACGCAGCTGTGTACCGCCTGATATTACAAATATTCTTTTTTAAATTAAAATATACAACGTTTCATAAAATTTTATTCCATCGCATTTTATTCCAATAGTGTTTTATTCCATCGCCGAAAAACAAGTCTGCGTACTACCTGAAAATCCCAAGCCAGGCGCCTGATTGGCGACATTGTTTATTATTCATTCGTAGATACAAATATTTAGCGGTCTCACCTGATGAAACCTTTCTTCTCAACATCGAATAAGGCAAAGGCTTTCATGAGTTCGTTCCGGTTGAGTGTGTGGGCATGGATCAGGGGAATACTTTCAACAAGTTCCTCTACAGTCAAGTGGCCATCACCTGATCAGAAAAGGCAGAGATTCATTTATGTAATAAATAACTTGTTAAACCAATATTAATTTGTTTTAGCTCATTTGCTCAAGTGGTTCTATCATGTTGTCAGTGTACAGGTGTACTGGTTTTCTGACCTAATGACAAGTTTTGTTTGTTTATTGGGGTTTTATGTCCTAGCAACATCCATGGTCATGTCAGAATGGGCACCGACTTGTGACAGTGCACACTCATGGCAACTTTATAGTGTGCCCCACTGGGAGAGCAGGGTGCCGGCACCATGGTCACAATATCCTGATACTGAGCTAACCAGTCCTTGCCCTATCCTATTAATGCCAAGCGCCAGGCTAGGTAGGGACAAGTATAAATTTTATAAGTCATTGGTTTGACCCGGTGGGGATTGGAACTCCCGATCTTCTGCACGGGAAGCCTGCGCTCAACCAATTTGGACGCCATGTCTGGTACCAGTCCTAATGACCCATGCATCAGCATCCTAATATGGAATTTGACGTCCTTGCGCATGTGGATGCCGCAATCGCCTTAAATGTCGCCTCGATCGATACTCATCCCAGACGTGCTTGCGCCTCAAACCCGATATCAGACAATAACAGGAATTGAACCTTACCATTTGTGTCGAAGTGCTTCTTGATGTGCTGGAGGTCCTCTTCGAGCACTGTGATTCCCACTGAGACGAGGCAGTCGTTTAGCATCTGCGTACTGATGAAGCCGACATTCTCGGTGTCTCGAAGTGAGAACTCATGGCGCAGGTCTGTTCGGAGAAAACATCAGCTGGTTTAGATAAAAGATTCACCGCGTAATTGTAGTAGCGGTGAATGACAACATAGTCTAAATACACGCAAAATTGCTTTAAGCCCCAGTCACACATAGCCGGATGAGCCCCAGATTTTGAGCCGGACCAGCCACAGACCAACGGCCCGGACTGTCCCGGACCACCATGGATAAAATCACTGTTTTCGTCGATTTTTGCCTCGCAGTCACACTTTCCCGGATGAGCCCCAGATGAGCCCCGGACCAAAGGCTGGACCGCCCCAGACTGCCCTGGACCGTCCTGTACCACCCCGGACTGCCCCGGAACAGCCCTGGATGAGCCCGGACTGGGCCGGACCGGCCCGTGACTAACCCGGATGAGGCCGGACCACCCCCGGACTGCCCCGGACCACCCCCGGACTATCCCGGGCCACCCCCGGACCACCCCCGGCTGTCCGGGAGTGGTCCGTGGCTAGGCCAGGGGTAGTCTGGGACAGTCCGGGGATGGTCCCGGGATGGTCCGGGTCAAACCATGGCTCAAAATGACCCCGGACCACCCCCGGACAGGCCCGGTCTACCCTGGACCACCCCCGGAATAGCCTGATCACCCCCGGACCATCCCCGGATCAGGCCGGACTAGGCCGGATTGAACCCGGATCGCAAAATCCCCCGGACCACTCCGGATGTTTTAAACATTTTAAAACATCCGGGGCCGACCCCGGACGGCACCAGACGAGCCACGGATCAGGCCGGATCAGGGGGTGTTGGCACGGACGAGCCACGGACGAGCCACGGATCACCCCGGACCTCCCTGGACCACCCCGGATGGCGGTCCGGGGCTCGTCCGGCCCCTGATCCGGGTATGTGTGACTGGGGCTTTAGTGTGGAACAGGAAGTGGAATTCCTGGTTCCAGTATCCAATGGCTGCTTATATTGGCACAGAGTTGGTAAAATGGGAGAGAATGCAAAAAGACAAGATGGCGATCATAGTGTAAAATATTCCGATATATGGCATAGGGGTGAATGCAAATATTCTATTACTGATCGGTGTACGTGCCCAGGTGCATGTATGTATATATATGTAAGGGTTGTTGGTGTGTAACTGGGATTTAAATAGATAGTCGTGCTGGCATGTCTGGGTGTGAGGGCACTCAGGGCCTACCCCCTCCGCCTCTGCTGGGATAGGGATCACCACACTCAAAGGTCAAGGTTGGTGGTGGCCATGGGGCCACACAGCTTGGTGGTGGTGGGCATTACGTTGCACTGACGCCGAAAAGTTGGGCGTCTCTCGACGTTTAAAAGTGATTTTGCGCATTGGCGGCGCACCGGTGAGATACGTCATAGTGTGACAGGGCTATTAGATGAGGCAAACTAGTTGAGGCGACTTAAGGCCCGTGTGTGAACCGGACTTAAGTTAAGGACATAACAGACTTAGCTTAGGTTACTTACATTTCTTTGTTTCCTCGCTCAGGTTCAAGTCCTAAGGAAGTAAGCACAATTTTTGGAAATTAGTTGGCGCTAGAATAAAGCACCAAAATAATTATACATTTTTTTTTTTAAAGACAATAGAAGCATACATTTTGAAACGAATATACAAATTACACAACAATAAGCATTTTCTGTGAAGCAGGCTGCACAGTGAGTTGCTACCCACATCATTAGTTCTTCCCACTGCCACCAGATGGCTGGTTGGTGGTGGAAATCATTTGTCATGAGGATGATGAGAATGGGGAAAATTGTGCTAAGAGCAGGATTCGAACCTATACCCCTTACCATTCCGGGACACCATACTAACCATTACAATGTGTAGGCTCCCTGATGCAATCACCCTGTAAAATATTCCAATTGTTCGCATGCATCTTTTAACATCATATTGAATGTCAGAAATGGGTTATATTCTTCGTAAGTGGCCTAAAATGGTGATTATAAAAAATGTATTTTGTTATTCGAAGTCAGAAACCTTATACATTAAAAATGTTAGATATTAAGATATTATTAATTATTGGTTGATGGATTCAATAAGGTAAAATGAAGACAACGTAGTGATGTAAACTTCTTTCCTCGCTGCGTGGCGCAGGTGGTAAGAAGGGGAGGGGCGGAGTACGTTGTAAAATATTCTGATTTACGGCATCGGGGCGAATGCAAATTTTCTATTACTAAACAGGTTACGTGACCAAGCGCATGTATGTATATATATGTAGGTGTAGGTTAGATACGATGGGTGGTGACTACTCTAGTTACTGACACGGTGTTGATTTAAAAGATTAGAAACTTGTTGGCTACTACTTGCTTGGTGTGTTGTGTAGGTAGTGTTTTTTCTGCTATTTTATTCGACTCTGCCTATATTTCCACTCAAAACGACTTATTTTTGGTGAAATCAGAGATTTTGGTTGGTTTTTACAATCAAATAGTCTGTGAAAGTAGGTCATTGATTCAAACCGCTTAAGCCATGTTTTCTCATAGAGCTGAGATCTGCAGTGTTAAATCTATGGAGACCTGTCAAGCAACCACGCATCTACCATCGATGTCGTTGGGTATCTCTGAGTTTGACAGCCAGAAAGACAAAATGGGTGGGCCAAGCGTATCGATGTGGAACTAAATGGTGGTAACGCCAAATCCGATTTGTACCAATGTAAGGTTGATGCTGTCAGACTGAAGACTAACCTCTAGAGTGTCAGAAGGACCTCTGAAGTGTCACAGGGTTGGAAAAAGGTTGGATTAGAGTAAAAATGGTCGCAAATTGTTCACATGCATATTTTAACATCATATTGAATTTCAGAAATGGGTTACGTTCTTCGTAAGTGGCCAAAAATGGTGATTATAAAAAAAAAATTCAAAAAATTCAAAGTCAGAAACCTTATCCATTAAAAATGTTAGATATTAAGATATTATTAATTATTGGTTGATGGATTCAATAAGGTAAAATAAAGACAACGTAGTGATGTAAAGTTCTTTCCTCACTGCGTGGCGCAGGTGATAAGAAGTGGAGGGGCGGAGTACGTTGTAAAATATTCTGATTTATCAGGTCATGGTGCTGGCGGCCTGGCGGCCTGGTTTCCCAGTCAGTGGGGCAGCACTATAAAGTCACCATGAGTGTGCACTGTCACAAGTTGGTACCCCTTCTGATATGACCTTAGATGTTGCCAGGACATCAAACAACAAACCAACCAAAGTGGAAACAAAACATGTGGTATACAGTTTCTGAGAATTACCTATCTAAAGGGCGCATTCCATATACGCGTAATGCGTAATGCGAATGCGAATGCGACAAAAAATCGAAACGCCTTGAAACCTATGAGCTACATTCCATACATGCGTAATGCGTAATGCGAATGCGAATGCGTCAGAAATTCATTATCCCTATCGGTCCCTGTAGCGATCGGTGCGTAATGCGTTATGCGTCAAGCTGGATGTGAATAGAAACCTGAGTCTGATGTCTCCATTAGTTTAACACCAGGAGAGGCGACTGAGCATTACGGAACAGCCTCACAGAGGGGTGCTAATTGGAAACACATGGTGAGCTGGGCACCAGGGAGACATAGGGTTAGGGGAAAGCTAAAAATGCTACCATATGCACAGAAATATGAATACTTATCTATAATTTGGTTATAATAAAGGTAGGAACCCCCATGTGACATACAAAAAGTTACATAGATATACATGCAATATTTGGTCACATACAGAGCAGTATGGAGAATAATTGTTTATTTTTATTTTTTAAATATAGCCAGTCGTGCGCCACATAACGCATTACGCATTACGCGTATATGGAATGCTGGCATTCGCATAACGCATAACGCGTAACGCATAACGCATTACGCATTACGCGTATATGGAATGCGCCCTTAAAGCCTAAGTGACAAATTCCTGAGGCGTGTCGGCGGTGGCCGTAACTCCCCAAAATTGTCATAACCATACAGAAGCCAGGAGGCAACTTCAATGTGATTTAAAACATTTGACATTAAACTTTTTTTTTTTAAATCGCAAGGGCGTAGGCTGCAACGCCACGGCATGTAATATTGCAAGGTCACTGAATGGTTGCCGTGAGGTGACTTCAATGTCATATTGCGGTTTTTATACGGTCTGGTGTCCGTAGAAAATCGTACAGCAGCCGCAACAACCATGAGGCCTCCTTAAGGTGCGGACAGACAGGACGCGTGCGTCGGGCGTGCGTAAAGTACAAGCGTACGTCATGCGGTTCTCACGCGTAAATAGCGAACACACTGGACGCGTCTGCCACGCGTCATATTTCTCATGAAGACTGCTTCCTCTGTGTCTGTGTGTGTGTCTGTGTGTGTGTGTCTCTGTGTTGTGTCTCTGTGTGTGTCTGTGTGTGTGTCTGTGTGTGTGTGTCTCTGTGTTGTGTCTCTGTGTGTGTCTGTGTCTCTGTTGTGTGTGTGTGTGTCTGTGTGTGTATCTCTGTGTCTGTGTGTGTGTGTCTCTGTGTGTGTGTCTGTGTGTGTGTCTGTGTGTGTGTCTCTGTGTCTGTCTCTGTGTCTGTGTGTGTGTGTCTGTGTGTGTGTCTGTGTGTGTGTCTCTGTGTGTGTCTGTGTGTGTCTCTCTGTGTGTGTCTGTGTGTGTGTCTCTGTGTATCTCTGTGTATTTGTGTCTCTGTTGCTGTGTGTGTCTGTGTGTGTATCTCTGTGTCTCTGTGTGTGTGTCTCTGTGTTTGTGTGTGTGTGTGTGTCTGTGTGTCTGTGTGTGTGTCTCTGTGTCTGTGTGTGTGTCTCTGTGTTGTGTCTCTGTGTCTGTCTCGTGTGTCTCCGTGTGTGTCTGTGTGTGTCTCTTGTGTGTGTCTCTGTGTGTCTGTGTGTATCTATGTGTCTGTGTGTGTGTGTCTCTGTGTTTGTGTGTGTGTGTCTCTGTGTCTGTGTGTGTCTCTGTGTGTGTCTCTGTGTGTGTATGTGTGTGTCTCTGTGTGTCTCTGTGTGTGTGTCTCTGTGTTGTGTCTCTGTGTGTCTCTGTGTATTTGTGTCTCTGTTGCTGTGTGTGTCTGTGTGTGTATCTCTGTGTCTGTGTGTGTGTCTCTGTGTTTCTGTGTGTGTGTATGTGTGTGTGTGTCTCTGTGTGTCTCTGTGTCTGTGTGTGTGTCTCTGCGTGTGTGTCTGTGTCTCTGTGTGTGTCTGTGTGTGTCTCTGTGTTGTGTCTCTGTGTCTCTGTGTGTGTCTGTGTGTCTGTCTGTGTCTGTGTGTCTGTGTGTGTCTTGTGTGTGTCTCTGTGTGTATATGTGTCTGTGTGTGTCTCTTTGTCAGAGACACAGAGACACAGACACACACAGAGACACACACAGAGACACAGACACACACATAGAGACACACACACAGAGACACAGAGTCACACACAAAGACACACACAGAGACACACACAGAGACACAGACACACACATAGAGACACACACAGAGACACAGAGTCACACACAGAAACACACACAGAGACACACAAAGACACACACATAGAGACACATACAGAGACACAGAGACACACATACAGACACAGAGACACACACAGAGACACACACAGAGACACACACACACAGACACATACAGAGACACACACAGAGACACACACATACACACACAGAGACAAAGAGACACACACAGACACAGAGACACACACAGATACCGACACAAAAACACACACACATACACAGAGACACACACACAGACATGGAGACACACACAGAGACACACACATAGAGACACACACAGAGACACACACAGAGACACACACATAGACACAGAGACACACATACAGACACAGAGACACACACATAGAGACACACACAGAGACACACACAGACACACACATAGACACAGATACACACATACAGACACAGAGACACACACAGAGACACACACAGACACACACACAGACAGAGACACACATACAGACACAGAGACACAGACACAGAGACACACACAGACACACACACAGACACAGAGACACACGCAAAGTCAGGCAAAGTCAGGCAAAGTCGGGCAAAGTCAGGCAAAGTCAGGCAAAGTCGGGCAAAGTCGGGCAAAGTCGGGCAAAAGCCAAGCGTTACCACGCGTCAAGCGTAAATAATCGCTCCAAAAGTGATCCGTGACGCACGCGTGACGCACGCGCGACAAACGCACGCGCCAGTGTGTTCGGGTTCTCTTTATTACATACGTTTTGATTTTTTACGCACGCGCGACGCTTGACGCACGCGCGAGATACGCGTCCGGTGTGTTCGCAGCTTTACTGTAACCTCGCAGTAGTCATGAAGAACCATGAACACACCGAACATACACAACTATCAACCTGTTTAAACACATTGAACATTATATATAAGACAGACAAACTGTCTTGTCAACTATAAACTTACAATGTGTTATAAGAGAAAAAATGTAACCTTCAACAATAGCTTGAGTTTCCCCGAGTATACACTTTCTACTCGGTGCTGCTCCCCATTTTTGCATGAACTACAGTGACTGGTGCTGTACATTATACAGCAGGAGCCACTCCCTTAATTCTACAGGATCGGTGATGTAACTAATACAGCACTGATCAAACTTAGATTATATAGACTATCAATTCCAATAGTAAGATGGCCGGAAGACCAGTGCTCCAGCGCTGACAAATGTCATATTCAGATGAATAAATACTTTACCCCCAAAAAAGAAGAAAAAAAGATCATTTTCAAAGGTTTTCAAGCATTTGAATAGATTACTGTATTTTCCGGGGTTTTCCAAGGTTTTCTAGGTGCTTCCAAATCGTGTATATATATATATAATATATATATATATATATATCTGTACTAATCAGAAATGAGCACCGCTACCACATGGTGGCAGTCCCAACTATGTTGACCGCTGCCGACCAGAAGGGTCGGCAGGTGGCAACCATGCTAGGGTCAGTGGCCCTTATGGCCCTGTCACACTACGACGTGACTACGTCAGCGTAACCACAACGTGAAAATAATGATATCACGTCGAAGTTATCGGCGTAATATGCAAATTGTGGACGTGAATGCCGCGTAGTTGACGTGACCGTAACGTGACCGTAACGTGACCATAACGTGACCGTAATGTGACCGTAACGTGACCATAACGTGACCGTAACGTGACCGTAACGTGACCGTAACGTGACCGTAACGTGACCGTAACGTGACCGTAATGTGACCGTAACGTGACCGTAACCATGACAGTAACGTGACCGTGACGTGACCGTAACGTGACCGTAACGTGACCGTGACGTGACCGTAACGTGCAAAACGCGGCCCACACGTTGCTCCCACCCGGGCCGTCGGTCTGATGTGACATAACGTGACTCTAACGTCATTTACGCTGCTATAACGATCGCGGAACGTCTACCTAACGTCATTGTCACGTCATCCCGACGTGACGGCGTCACGTCAAGATACGTCGAAAGTTTTGAACAGGTTCAAAACCTCGACGCGCGCCGACGTAACACGACGTAACATGACGTAGCTCGACGTCACTCTAACGTCATTATGACGTCATCATAACGTAACCCAACGTACGGCAACGTAATGATGAAAAATGATCACGTTAGGCTCACGTTGGCTCGTTACGTCGTAGTGTGACAGGGGTATTATGGTGGCCCGTTCCATCGATTGCTAGTAGCCACCCCCCACCGGACGTTACATGCGATCCGGACAGAGGAAGCCCGAGACAATGAGTGGGAGTAAAGGGGGTTTATTAAAGCAAAACAAGAGTACATAGTCAAAAGGTGAGGGTTAGATGACAGTCCCTCAGCAGCTTAGTCCACCTGTTCTATGTCGGCGGAAGGAGTTGGGAGGACCTGGGAGCCCGAGGAGGTAGGTCCCGGAGCCGACCCCCACGTGGTGGGCTAAAATAGAGGGTGGGTGGGCATGGTAAAATCCATAGACGTATGAGTCTGAAACCCGAATGCAGGTCAAGCGGGGTGATGGGAAGGAGGGGAGGCGGCACATGCACTGCCAGGTGATGTGAGCGTCTCGGACTTCCCGCCGGATCAACCACAATTCGGTAATTATGAGCCAACTCGGCTTGGCAGTGGCAAGATGCTTCTATTCAGACCTAGGCGAAATAAACCAGGGAACAACCAAGAAGAATGAAGCGTCTATGTTTCATCAGTTATTCCCTGGGCGGGGTAAAAACTGGTCCATCACATTTAGGCCAAATACTTTTTTTTTTAATTGGTGATCGTCCTTTTGAAATAAAAATCAGGGTCGGGCGGTTTTTATTTATATTTTTAATTTTTGAAGTAGATGTAATAGGTAACCAGACGCGATGGCCAAATGAGTTGAGCACCGGACTCCCGTTCTGGTAGGTCATGGGATTCAAACTGCTGGGTTTTGAATCCTGGCCGAGTCAAACCGATGACGTAAGAATTTATACAAAATTTGAATTGTTGCGAGCCCGACACATTTTTAACAGCTGTAACAAAAAATGTATTAACAAAATTCAAGGGCAGGTGATTTTTTCAGGCACGACCGGGGATGATCACCAATTTCTTTTTTTATTTGGCCTTACATGCAGATACTGACACAGTTAGTGAGGTGGAAAGCTGATAGGGATCGCTACAAGTTTGTTTTTGGATTTTATGTCTTGACAACATCAGGGCCCGTATGCAGGAGTCGGTGGTAGCGGCTTTTGGTGTTACAGCCTATTACCAGTTAGCTATCGCTGACGTCGGGAACTGTGTCAAGTGGTATGCAGGAGCGCGTAACACTTTCATTATAGCTAAACGTGAATTTATTTATAGATTTGGGAAATCCCTCTGCGTCTGTACCCATATATTAGGCTTAAATATATTAAATGCTATCATATTTAACAGAATTAGATACGCAATAAGTGAAATTTGATGAAATTAACCCTAAATTCGAAGCATTATTAACGCTGCCGCCGTAACGGCGGCGATATTTATATTTATATTTTCGAATCGACGAACGTAAAGTAAACAAATCGCCGCCGCATCGACGTCGCTTTCCATAGCAGGTATAGCGAGTGCATTAGGCCCAAATCTATTCAATGCTGTCATATTTAACTGAATTAGATACGCAATAAGTGAAATTTGATGAAATTAACCCTAAATTTGAAGCAATATTAATGCTGCCCTCGCAACGGCGGCGATATTAATATTTTCGAACCGACGAATGCAAGCAACCACCGGCGCTGCCAGTATGGAAAGCGATGTCGATGCGGCGGCGGTTGCTTGCATTCGTCGGTTCGAAAATATTAATATCGCTGCCGTTGCGAGGGCAGCATTAATATTGCTTCGAATTTAGGGTTAATTGAATCAAATTTCACTTATTGCGTATCTAATTCAGTTAAATATGACAGCATTGAATAGATTTGGGCCTAATGCACTCGCTATACCTGCTATTTTCCAGGGGTAACGTAACACCAGTTAACATTTTGGTGTTAGGCCTATCATCGACTCGTGCATACCATTTTTCGCCGCTAACCAGGAAATTCCCGCCTACCACCGTTTTGGCCCGCTACCACCGATTACCACCGACTCCTGCATACGGCCCCAGGGAGATACCTGGACAGCGCCAGTGAAGGCGAAACAGTCAAAGAAGGGCACAAGAACAAAACGGGAGACATCCAACAAAAAAATCAAAGAAAGCCTGTCGAGCACCGAATAGGTAAATAAATAAATAAATAAATAAACAAATAAAGAAATAAATAAAGAAAACCAAAAGAAAACCACAAAACTCTCCCCCCCCCATAAAAAAATGGAGAGCAGGAAGAGAGGAAGAACTCTCCCAACAAAAACGAAGGAGGTGGGAAGAGAAGAGAGTAACAACAAGCAACCCCAACCAACTGCGAATTACGACAACGACAGAGAATTAGCTGCTAGACATCTAAGCAAATCTATCAAGCACATCAACTGGGAATTACAGGGACAGCAGAGAATTATGACGACCAATGTGAATTAGAGGCGGGTCATCTAATACCCCAGTCACACGAGGCCTGCGTTCGCTTACGATCGATTCACGACGTCAAAATGTCCTCATTGCGCCCTCCTTGAGTGCTGGCGCCGCGAGGACGCCAACCTCCCCGCATCCATTTCGGAAATTTTGGACACAAGGAGGTTGCCAGTGCTGCACTTGCAACCTCTTTGCGTCCAGTTTGGTCGGCGCCATTAAGAAGGGGTTGGTGACCTGGCGGCAACCTGCTGGTGACCTGGTGCCACGAGGTCGCTGCCAGGTTGCCAACCACTGTTTCCCACCAGTTTTGGACCGTGGGAACGGTGGCGGCGCAAGGTTGGCGACTGGTTGGCGACCCGCTGCGAGGTTGTTGCCAGGTCGCCAACCACTTTTGCCATACTGTGGCGGCGCAAGGTTGGCGACTGGTTGGCGACCAGCCGCCGACCTGGTGCCGACCTGGCGCCGCGAGGTTGTCGCCAACCACTTTTGGCATACCGTGGCGGCGCAAGGTTGGCGACTGGTTGGCGACCAGCCGGCGCTCTCACCGCCGGACTGGTGCCACGCTGGCGCCACCATGGCGCCACCAGGTCAGCGCCATACATTCGGCGGCGCCAGGACGGCGCCAGGTTACCAACCACCATAGCAGTTGGTGCCCTGTCCGCGCCCTGTCTGCACCCTGTCCGCGCCCTGTCTGCACCCTGTCCGCGCCCTGTCTGCGCCCTGTCCATGCCAGGGCGGCGCCAAGGTGGCACCAGGGCAGCACCAGGACGCCGCCAGGACGCCAACATAATGTTTTAATCAATGTATCAAATAGGACGCTGGGTGGTTGGCGTCCTTTTGGGCGTAAGGAGGTTGGCGGCGAACGCTGCCTCTCGTGTGACTGGGGTATAAGCGAACAAGCACCAAAATGGCAAAAGAAATCGTAATCTGTTCTGTGGAGACTCGAGCGTCATAGCTCTAACCGTCCCACTGAAAGATGTGCACCAAGACACTCCCAAGTACAAGGAGGTACTAGTCTCACTGCCAGGAGCGACGATTACCAGGATAACAAGTGTGGTGTACAGAAAATACCAAAACGGTAATCCACCAGCACAAATATACATGATGGTAGGAATCTGTGACCTAACAGATAAAATAGGCCACAGCAACCTAAAACCTAGATAAAGGATTTACCCGGTACTCAGCAACCCTATATAAAAACGGTCGAAAAAACGGGTTAAAGAATTGAGAGCCTAATTTCACAATCTAAGAAGCAATAATTATTCTTTACATATGTCTTATTGATAGCCCGCTACCTTTGAGTTGAAAAATATAATATAATATCTAGTTTAATAAGATTTAAAAGTGAAATCGATGGCTTTATGCGGCCGCCATCTTGTCTTTTTGCATTCTCTCCCATTTCACCAAGTCTGTACCGATATAAGTAACCATTTGACACTGGAGGCAGGCATTCTACTTGCTGTTCCATACTAAAGCTATTTTCGTGCATATTTAGACTACGTTGGTATTCACCCATGTACTACAAGTACCGGGTGAATCTTTTATCTACCTAAAACCAACCTTCAAAACCAAAGTGGCACTCATGGACCACATGACACAGAAATACACTCAAGCATATGACACACTCAAGCAAATAACAACGATACCGGTGATATGTGAACTCGTAGGCATGGACTTGAAAAAATACTGTGGCCACAGCCGGAACAAAGAATACCAAAGACTGATAGACGAGTGCATACCGAAGCTGAACGCCTACATCCATGACATAAACAACCACCAAAGCAGTGGCGTAGCCATACCTAGATATGCAAACTACATCCACAAGACATGGCATGGAGCTCCCCTATTTTGACTATGGGGATGTAAACTACATGGGCGGTAAAAAAGAACTTCTAAAAAAAACACAAATACTGCAGAGCCGTAAAAATCTGCCTAAGAGTAGACAAGCTGCACCCTACCTATGACATACACAAAAGAACTAAAGTAAAATTACTAGAAAATAGGAGAATAATTCATTTAAAAACATCAGCATATAGATATAGTCAAAACAACAAACTCCTAACAAAACCACAAAGGAATACTAGAGCAAATAATGCGCCACTACTAAGGCAGACCAGAAGCCAAATAAAAGCTCACAAAAGAAGCACTCTGGAAATGGCTGCCAAGGTGTGGAACGCCCAAACGGTAAAGGAATGACAAATTCCTGACCTAAAAACATACAAAAAATGTCTCTGCAAAATAAGGCTAGGAAACCCCCACTAAACTGCGCTGCAAGGGGCATGTGGTATGTCATGGCCCACCAGCGGGACGGCCAATGGAAGGTAACCATGCCAAAAGTAGTCAGATAGCACACCACATAGCTACATATAAGCCTATGATATGTAAATAGAAGTAGGCTAGTCTAGTAGTAAGAGTAGAAAAGACTAAAATATATATATGCCAAGAAAATCCAAAAAAAACTAACAGAGACTACTAACCATATCAACCAACTACCGACCGGCTACTGTAATGCAGGCAATCAAACACCTTACCAGCAACTACTGTGTGATAAGATAACACCAACACTACAGCTGGCCAGCATTGAAACCAAGCCTGAGTACTTGGGCTTATATGCTATGGACAGTATAAATACAGCCTCAATAAAAGAAATTAAATTTAAAAAATCATATCTCGATAGGTACTGACTTGCAACAGCTCCCACTCAGGGCAATTTTCCCACTCAGTCACATTATCCTGATACTGTGCTAACCAGTCCTTATCCTATCCTATTAAAGCCGAGCACCGGGCTAGGTAACGATAAGTATAATTTTGGTAAGTCTTTAGTTTAACTCGCCCGGGCTTCGAACGCCCGACCATCTACACGAGGAAGTCTGTGCTCTAACCGATTTAGCCACCGCGTCCCGTTGGTTGGTTGGTTGTTGGAGTTTAATGTCCTGGCAACATCTACGTTCATAACCGGTCACTGCCAGGTCACACAAACACCAATTAACCAAAGCAAACTCTGCCCGGTGTTTGTGTTTGCTTCGATTGTCCACCATGTTTGATTTCCCACCACAATCCAGCCAAACTGACCAGACGGGATGGCCAAATGAGTTGAGCGTCCGTCTCCCGTTTTGGTAGAGCGTGGGGTTCGAACCTGTAGAGTCAAACCAATGACTTAAAAATCGATACTTGTCGCTTCCTAGCCAGGCGCTCCGCAGTATTAGGATAGGGCAAGGACTGGTTGGCTCAGTGTCAGGATAATGTGACTGAGTGGGGTATCAGGTCATGGTGCTGGTGACCAGGTCTCCCAGTTCGGCAGCACTATAAAGTCGCCATGAGTGTGCACTGTCACAAGTCGCTACCCGCGTGATATGATCTTAGATGTTGCCAGGATGTAAAACTTCAACATCCAGTCAAACGTTTTGTGCTGACTGAAATTAGGAATACCCAGTACCTAACCACCCCCCCCTACACACACCCCTCAACCCTGTCCCCAACTGACACCATCTCAGCCCCCCACCACCACACCAAATAACAAGCCACAAAATACACAAGCAACAAAAGATTCGTGAACAAGAAATCCACTATCACAAAAAAAGTTTGTTTTATTTAACGACGCCTGTAGAGCACATTGAATTTTATCATCGGCTATTGGATGTCAAACATACAGTCATTCTGACATATTTCTTTAGAGGAAACCTGCCGCCGCCACATAGGCTACTCCTTCCGATAAGCAGCAAGGGGTCTTTTATATGCCCTTCCCACATACAGGACAGCACATACCACAGCCTTTGATGAACTAGTTGTGGACCACTGGTTGGAACTGAAAATAACCCAAACTGCAATTGGGTCCACTGAGCAGGATCGATCCGATGACCCACACCTTCTCAGGTGACACTCTACTGTCTGAGCTACGGCCCAGTTCCTGCATATATATATATATGTATATACAACATTCATATACATATAGATATACATGTATATGTATATTATATTACATATATATATATATATATGCATATATGAGCCTGTCTCAAAAGGTGATAACTAATTTCTTTCCCCCGGTGTAACGATTGACACAAAACAGCACAAAAACGGTTACACTGAAAACACAAGGATATTTGCTTCAAATCAATATGAATTCTATTGGGATTATGAAACACCATGTAAAAAACAAATCAGTTTATCCTGAGCAAATGCATATGTTGATCGTTCCAATGGACAAAGTTTTCTCCCATATTACTTATCACCTTTTGAGACAGGCTCATATACATATAAACCTGTGTATATGAGCGGTTTAGCATTTAAAACAAGTTCTATCATGAACTTGTATGTTTCGGCCAGGGCAAATAAACCATGGATATATATATATATATATGTTGTGGGGGTGATGAAAATGGGAAATATTGCGCCTAGAGCGGGACTCAACCGACATCTCTTTGCATTCCGGGCCAGTGTGCTAACCATTACACCACCTAGGCTCCCTGATATCAACACACTACTCATGTCTACCTGTCTATTCTGCTCCTTGCCTGAGAGGTCAGTGCAGACTACTACACTCGTCCCCCTAGAATTGTAAGTCTTTTAATACTTACACTTACATACATACAGGCAACACACTTACATACATGCACAGGGTAGGTTCAACAACTATACAGCACGTAGCTTGTACAGGATCATGGTCACAGCAACCATTGTCATGGGGGTGATGAAAATGGGAAATATTGCGCCTAGAGCGGGACTCGAGCCCACATCTCTCTGCATTCTGGGCCAGTGTGCTAACCATTACACCACCTAGGCTCCCTGATATCAACACACTACCCATGCCTACCTGTCTATGCTGCTCCTTGCCTGAGAGGTCAGTGCAGACTACTACATATATATATATATATATACCAGGTTAGGAATCTTTCACGGTGATTCATGACACTGGCAAAAACTTATAATATTATTACCAATCGTGTCTAGTGGTGTTAAATCCGTATTTAAACCGTTTTTAACACAGGCATGTGGTTAGTTGTTGTCAGTCGTAGGTAACCGGTATGAATAACCAACCGAAATCAAACGAGGGGTACGGACCAGTGTAGCGGTAGCCTCCCACACTCTCTGTCCAATAGACTTCTCCCACCTGTGGCTGTTGTGGCCAGCAAATATATATATATATATATATATATATATATATATATGTCTGTATATATATCAAAGTCCCTATAATACTAAGATGGCTCACTCCCTATCTCTCCCATGGTAATGTAAATTTTGCAGTGCCACCTTGTGGTGGGTTTGATCAACCCGGCTGCTGGTTGGTGTTTCACATGTAAACACATACAATTATATTATACATGAGATAGGTAAGTATGAATACACATCAATATGAAATTGCTATGAACAAATACACATCATCATCAGCATCATCATCATCATCGCCATCATCACACATCTTTCACATTCATATATACATTTATACATATAATATAGCACCTGTTTAACCAAGAGAACAGCCAGCGCACCAAGTGGTGGGTTTTATCATTTTGATTACACAGTACAGGCTAAGTGAGCCGTCTTAGTATTATAGGGTCTTTGTATATATATATATATGTGTGTGTGTGTGTGTGTGAAAATAGTTAATCCTGGATATTGAAGACCAACAACACAAGTGGTTTGATTAAAATATAATCTCTGGAAGGATTATTAGGTTTAGCAAAAAAGTAGAGAATGGCTTGCGATGACTGATATTAGAGTTAGCTGTTACTGTTAGTGAGTGGGGAAAGCCACTGCCTTGGTGCCAACTTAAAGTTGCATAGTCCGATGGTTTTGAATTTCTGTATTTTTTCTGAGATAAATATATTAGATCGATCACTAGTATCTACTTTACATTAGTTCAAAGTTACTTTCATTTTAAATGGTAAACTTTAGAGATATTTTGAGTGCAAACATGGAAAATTAGTTTTGGCAAGCTTGCCAAAACTCTGACACCATAGACTTCTGCAGTAACAGGTTCTGTTAAATTGACTCAAATGCTTAATAAGTGCATCAGTATCTAAGTTAGATATGTAAAATCAAATCTAGATAATTCAGTGACGTGATAGCAGAGTATATAAAGTGGTATTTAAGAGTTTTATTATCTGAATGACTCGAAGTATCTCATAGGTATATTGTCTTGTTCAGTCTATCATCGTAACATGTCGGCTACCAGGACGCTCAACCCTACGCCTCTCGGTCTTCCAGATGGGAGGGTGGGATGGCTGAGAAAAGGTAAGACAGCTCCACGCACCACGTGGGTTCAGATGCTGCGGAGAAGTGAGCAGGTCGGCCTGGCTCCACGTGGTGGTGGCTGGACTTTCCGATAGATGGCGTGGGGTGCTGGGTTCGGTCCCTACCTGTAAGGCGGCGCCAGAGGAGAGCGTCGGCATGTGTTGGTATATGCTTTTGCACCCCAAATTATCCATGTTGGCTTCAACATGTGGCAATTGGTTTGGTTTTGAAAATTTGATATTTGATCGGACTTTGCAGCTTTAAATAAAGCACAGCTCGCCTCAAATTGGAAGTAATCATTAATGGGTCAGTAGACAGTGCGCTGGCGCAGACAACGGATATTATTCGATGAATAAAAGTACATTTACTAAATATACATCTATATATATGAAGTGGGCGTGTCTACTCGCCTAAGCAATTTGCATGCGCGCAAATTGCGCGCACGCAAATTGCTAACACTTGTGCACGCGAGGGTTCTCGGTGGTAAAGCGTTGCTTAGCGACTAGCTAAGCAACGATTAGGGGTCGGGCGTTCGGGGCCAGACTCGGCGGACGTGTTTCTACATGCTCCGTCGTTTTCCACCGATATTTAGGCTTTTTAGGGTCAAAATTCTAAACTAAATTATAGAAACCACACGGGAGGGAACGGGAGACCTTTATCACTATTTATGTTGGTGTCCATGTTAGTCTTTGGTTAAGAATAAACCGTGAGCTCTTGTGAAGGTGAATCAGGACGTTCCTTGCATTCTTTACTGTCCTCCAGTCTTATTGTAGATTAACCGCTATGGAACCTTGATATTCGATTGCTTTCTATGAACTGAGAGGCCTTAAGTCTAAGTCGGCCTTCTGCAAGTAATGCACCCCTCTGCGGGAATTTAATAACTGACGCATTCACAGAATTAACGTAGTGTTACTTTTAGGCTAGAACCACAACGTATAATGCAAACTAAATAGTAGAGACAGCAGCAGCAACTCGTGCTGGACTGCGCATATTTGGATTCAGTTAGTAACATTCATAATATCTCCAACGACGAAGGGGGCAGCCAGTAGTTGAAATAACCTAATATAACTACACTTTAGGCCGATAAATGCGCACGATGGCAAATCTAGTATTTAGACGATACTCTGGCTGGCACCTTCAGTCCGGGGCGGACACCGACGACGGACAACTCGCAGGTGGGAGGTAAGGCTACAACGGTGGCGGCTGGCCCAAGGAAATTCACATGGAAACAATTAAGTATATTAACACGTAGGCTCGCCTTAGGCGGGGGCGGAAAAGCCGTACGGTTAAATATATATTACAGGGATGAAAGTATTCTCCGGGGAAAAAATCGGAAATGCAGATATTCTCCCATAGGTTTAGCAATGTCCATGTTAGCCCTAACATGGGTAATTCGCAGCGTGGGGTGGTAGACCTCTCAAGCTTCACAATGACCGCACCGCCACCTGCCGGTTTACGGATAAACTTACTTCCACTTGGATCGCCCCTAGCGTGACTCCATTCCTACTCCAGCGCCCGACCCTGCCGCCACCTATCATCTTAACATCGCATCATACGAAACCACGTTGGCGACACCCACAAGACCCACCATCAGTCGCCGCTTGGATACGAACCCGCCCACTACAACCGGACTGATTCAGCTGCCGCCCACCCCTCAACTACAAAGGGACAGTAGATCGCAGCAGTTGAGATCGCAAGGGTTCAGATTCCCGATGTTCCTGTTGTCTGTGTTCTTGAGCCTGTAACTGTTCGACTGTTTCCCAAATAAATGCAAATTATGCCACACCTGTCTCGTTGTGAATTATCAGGGAATCTCGGAAAAATACCGGAAATCAGGTTTCAACTAGCCTTGTTGTGATTGCATTATCGCCCATGCCTGACACTTTCTTGTTTAGATTCGATGTTCTAGCTACATCTAAGGTCATATAAGAATGGGATTCGAACCACCCAACTGGAGTCATATACATACCATTTTTTGGAATTTTGTTTAACATTCTCAGTAAATATAAACAATCCCGGAAAACCGTGGAGATCTTTCATCCCTGATACATATATGTACATATATAAGAAAAAATAACAACGGTGGTCTAATTGGCAGAGCGTGGGCCCCCGCCTGCGGAAGGTCGGAAGTTCGATTCCCAATCGAGTAAAACCAATGTCTTTAAAATTGATACATGTCGCTCCCTAGCCTGGCGCTCGGCATTAATAGGATAGGGTCAAGACTGGTTGGCTCAGTGTCAGGATAATGTGACTGAATGGGATATCAGGTAATGGTGTGCTGGTGGCCTGGTATCACAGTGGGGCAGCACCATAAAGTTGCCATGAGTGTGCACTGTCACAAGTCAGTACCCGTCCTGATATGAGCTTAGATGTTGCTAGGATGCAAAACAACAACAAACAAAATTATAGACAAATATACACATATATGAACATATATATGGATAGTGATAAACCTGTTATCGCGTGTAATAAGCTCTGTAGTGGTTTCCCCCCCCCCCTCCTGTTGGGGTGGGGGGTGGGTACCAGCATGCTCCCCCCCCCCATCCCCCCAGGCGCGGGGTGGGACTCGCCACTCATGCGGAAGCATATAAGCATATATGTTGATATATGTATACATATATACAGTAAAACCTCTGTAAATCGACCGACCGTGGGACCGACTTTAAGTGGTCCATTAATGGGGCTGTCACACTACGACGTAACGACGTCAACGTAGGGAGAACGTTAAGAACGTTGAACTTCTCGGCGTAGTATGCAAATTTGGGCACAAGTTGAACGTGAATGCAGCATAGTTGATGAGAGCATAACGTCGGTAAAGCGTAGTGATAGCGTAGTTCAATGCAAGAGGACAACGTAATTACGCTGACGGTACGTTATTAACGTTATTTGATCGCCAGAACTACGTTGCTTTACGTTACCTTACGTTACTTACGTCATGAAATGTTGGCGAAACGTTCGGCGTACGTTCTCCAGACGTTCTCCAGACGTTTTCCTGACGTTCCCATTACGCCGTGTGTACATTTCCACTGGCGTTAATGTGGGTCGACGTAGTGGAACGTAGTAGAACGTAGTAGAACGTAGTGACCAGCGTTTGACTAACGTCCGTTTAACGTCATTGACATTCGCCAAACGTTTACAGAACGTACGGCAAATGTAAACCCTTACGTTCTAGTTACGTCGAAAATTTTGAACAGGTTCAAAACTTTGACGCACACCAACGTAACACAACGTAACGTGACGTAGCTCGACGTCAGTCTAACGTCATTCTGACGTCATCATAACGTAATCCAACGTAATGACGAAAAATCAGCACGTCAGGCTTACATTGGCTCATTACGTCGTAGTGTGACAGGGGTATTAGGGAGGAGGTCGGTTTAGAGAGTTATAATATCCTGACAATGGTAGTGTTGGGACCCAAATAAAGCGATCGATATAGGGAGTGGTCGATACGTGGAGAGGTCGGTATAGAGAGGTTTTACACTATATATACACATATATGATTATATATATATAAATACACACATATATATATATATATACATATACATACTGCTAATACATTACATATATACATATCAAATGTAATTCCCGTATTTAATCTGTGAAATTAGCTTAGTTTGCCATAGCCTAATCGAGGCTGGAGGCTTTTAGAATTGGAGTCAAGCTGTGATTACTGAGTCCAGACAAATACAGTCTGAACTCACTCACGGGGAGTGTGTGTGCGTGTGTGTGGGTGTTTGTGTCAAGTCACATGTTATTTATTCTGTCAGAATATCGAATGCTCTACTGTTTCAGACTGAGCTTTGAAGTCAGCCCTTCATCAATAATACAAGGAATGTCCTACCTAAATGCCAGTGTGAGAAGTAGTTACATTGATCCTTCCTGCTGGATAATTTAACTTCCTTCTCGACTTATTGTGGTGTAGTTTTTGACAATTTATTTTCAAAATAATAAAAAATATATTTGTTATTATTTACTACTAGGACTATTTTTATTTTTATTTATTAACACTTATGACAGGATGACAAAGAAGATCACCAACAGAGAAGTTCTCAGAAAAATTAAAAATAAGGAAAGCTTGTTTGCTACTATACAGACAAAGAAACTTATTTATTTTGGCCACATCATTCGTCAGAGTTCCATATACCGTACATTGTTGGAAGGTAAGGTGAATGGCAGCAGAGGGGGAGGGAGACCAAGAACATCATGGTTTACAAATATTTCACAGTGGACAGGCTTGAATTATTCACAGTCTATCAGAACAGCACACCATTGGGACAAGTGGAGAACCATTGCATCCAACCCTCGACTAGAGGACGGAACTATTGATTGATTGATGACAGTGTCAAGGGGGTGATGAAAATGGGAAATATTGTGCCTAGAGCGGGACTCGAACCCACATCTCTTTGCATTCCGGGCCAGTGTGCTAATCATTACACCACCTAGGCTCCCTGCTATCAACACATGACCCATGCCTACCTGTCTATGTGGTTACTTGCCTGAGAGGTCAGTGCAGACCACTACACTCGTCCCCCTGGAATTCTAAGTCTTTTAATGCTTACAATTACATACATACAGGCAATGCACTAACACATACATACACAGGCTAGGTTCAACAACCATACAGTGCATAGCTTGTATAGGATCATGGTCATGGCAACCAGTGTCATGGGGGTGATGAAAATTGGAAATATTGTGCCTAGAGCAGGACTCGAACCCACATCTCTTTGCATTCCGGGCCAGTGTGCTAATCATTACACCACCTAGGCTCCCTGGTATCAACATACTACCCATGCCTACCTGTCTATGTGGTTACTTGCCTGAGAGGTCAGTGCCGACTACTACAACAGTATTAGCATTTCTTACAATTATATATTATATTATATTATATATCAGTATGTTCTTATCATATAATAATATTCATTTTTATTATTTAATGGATTTTTTAGGATGGGCGAACAATTCTTTATTCAATGAATAAAGTTAGTTTGATCAATTACAGCACCATGGATATACCTAAAGCAGCTGTCACACCTCGCCGGATTGAGCAACGGACAGAATTGTCTAGTCCGGTGGTGATAAGAATCAAAATGTATTAAAATGTGTCAAAATGTTGCGCTATCGAGTCAATGGCTGATGGATGAACGGACATGAAACAGACATGAATGGATAGCCAACAGATGAAACAAACTCAAACCGGACAAGAAATGTAGACGTCAGTCCGGCGGCATCCATTCCTAGTTTTGTGCATGTTCAAAACTTGTGCAGACACAAAACGGACTTTGTTCGGGTTCTGTCCATTTCCCACAATCCGGTGAGGTGTGACAGGGCCTTAAGAGTTCATATTTCTAGAATATCAATATAATGTTCCGTTCTCATAATAGAAATCTGTGTGAGTAATAGTACTAATACAAGTTAAAATCAAATCTTTACGAAGTACCGATGTTTCATGAAGAAGAAAAAACAATGCTAAAATTATTTCACCAGACCAATTGTCGCAAAAAGCTGACTTACAACAACAAATACTTGAAAAGAGTACTTGCGTAACATTAACGTCAGACTCAGACAGTATGACCTGATTGGTTGGTTGTTAGGACTTCTACGTCCTGGCAACATCTAAGGTCACATCAGGATCGGGACCTACTTGTGACAGTGCACACTCATGGTGACTTTATAGTGCTGCCCCACTGGGAGACTAGGCTGCCGTCACCATGACCCGATTCAGTCACATTATCCTGGTACTGAACCAACCAGTCCTTGCCCTATCCTATTAATGCCGAGCGCCAGGCTAGGAAGCGACAAGTATCAATTTGATAAGTCATTGGTTTGACTCGACCGGGAACCGAACTCCCGATCTCCCGCATCCCAGACCTGCACTCTATCGATTCGGACACTGCGCCCGGTGACCTGATTTGAATAATGCAATGCAGCTTGTGTACTTGGTGGTTGACATATAAAAACAGGGAAGGCACTGGAGGTTTTTGTTAAGCTCAAGTTATTTCTCCACACATATGAATAAACATTAACAAGAGCTGCGTAATATAACACTTGAAACTCCCCAACTTTCATGTACATAATGTGCCCTGATATGACCTTAGATGTTGCCAGGAAGTTAAACTCAAACAAACAAACATTGGGAACTAACGTTTGATATATCGCATATACTATAGGCAGTGGCGTGCAGAGGTTTTGTGATGCCCGGGGCCAACTCTTTGATTGTATGTCCCTAAAACGCAAGTATCGGGACTAGTACCGAGAAATGTGAGCAAGGAAGACATTTTAAATATGCCCCGTTTTGGATGCCCGGGGCCGTCACACCCTCTGTCTGGCCTCCTCTCTGCATGCTACTGACTATATGTTAAAAACAATGATATGATATAAATATACATGTGTATATATATATATATATATATATATATATATATATATCAATCCACGATAGATAAGTCTTGTAACCTCATGGTGGAAAGTCATCTTATATATATATATATATATATATATATATATACAAATTCTAGAAATTCTAACTGGATTTCACTTAGCACTACCTGTTTGTTGGGATTTACATCCTAGGAACATGTATGGTCATATCATGACAGGTACCGACTTGTGATAGCGCACACTCATGGCAACTTTATAGTGCTACATCACCGGGAGACCAGGCTGCCAGCACCCTGACCCAATATTCCACATGGTCATATTATCCTGATACCAGTCCTTGCCCTATCTTAGTAATGCCGAGTGCCAGGCTAGGTTGTGACAAGTATCTATTTGGTAAGTCATTGGTTTGACTCGGCCGGGTTTCAAACTCTCCACACGGGAAGCCTGCGCTCTATCGATTCAGGTACCGAATCCGGTTATTGAACTATTCAAAATAACCAAAGGACACTTGGACTATTGGTTCTGCACACATCGATCACTATCTACTCAGTTGAACCTAAAATAGCCCATTCTGTGATGTCGCACAGCACACGCGACACTTTCGCGAATTCATTTTCTCCATTATGACTAGCAGCACATTCCCTGGTGACTACCAGCACATTCCAGTATGACTACCAGCACATTCCATTATGACTACCAACACATTCCATTATGACTACCAGCATATTCCATGATGACTACCAGCACATTCCATTATGACTACCAGCACATTCCATTATGACTACCAGCATATTCCATTATGACTACCAGCACATTCCATTATGACTACCAACACATTCCATTATGACTACCAGCATATTCCATGATGACTACCAGCACATTCCAGTATGACTACCAGCACATTCCATTATGACTACCAACATATTCCATTATGACTACCAGCGTATTCCAAGATGACTACCAGCACATTCCATGATGACTACCAGCATATTCCATTATGACTACCAGCACATTTCATTATGACTACCAGCACATTCCATTATGACTACCAGCACATTCCATTATGACTACCAGCACATTCCATGATGACTACCAGTGCATTCCATTATGACTACCAGCACATTCCATGATGGCTACCAGCATATTCCATTATGACTACCAGCACATTTCATTATGACTACCAGCACATTCCATTATGACTACCAGCACATTCCATTATGACTACAAGCACATTCCATGATGACTACCAGCACGTTCCATTATGACTACCAGCACAGTCCATTATGACTACCAGCACATTCCATGATGACTACCAGTGCATTCCATTATGACTACCAGCACATTCCATTATGACTACCAGCATATTCCATTATGACTACCAGCACATTATATTATGACTACCATCACATTCATTATGACTACCAGCACATTCCATTATGACTACCAGCACATTCCATTATGACTACCAGTACTTTCCATTATGACTACCAACACATTCCATTATGACTATCAGCGTATTCCATGATGACTACCAGCACATTCCATTATGACTACCAGCACATTCCATTATGACTACCAGCACATTCCATGATGACTACCAGTGCATTCCATTATGACTACCAGCACATTCCATTATGACTACCAGCACATTCCATTATGACTACCAGCGTATTCCATGATGACTACCAGCACATTCCATTATGACTACCAGCACATTCCATTATGACTACCAGTACTTTCCATTATGACTACCAGCACATTCCATTATGACTCTCAGCGTATTCCATGATGACTACCAGCACATTCCATTATGACTACCAGCACATTCCATTATGACTACCAGCGTATTCCATGATGGCTACCAGCACATTCCATTATGACTACCAGCACATTCAAGTATGACTACTAGCGCATTCCATTATGATTACAAGTGCAATCCACTATAACTACTAGTGCATTATCCCCACCGTATATCCACTAGTTAAACCACACTAGTTGCAATATCCTCTAATCAATCGACTTTGCTATATCCCGTCCTGATATGACCTTAGATGTTGCTAGGACGTAAAACAACAACAAACAAACTTTGCTATATACTCATTGCACCAATAAGCTTACATATCTACTGACTTTAGATACCTATTACACCTACTACTTTACTAGTTAATGATAAGACTACGCTCACCAAAACAAAAAACTAACAAAAAGGAAAGATTGTTATATTTAACGACGCCTCTAGAGCACATTGATTTTCATCATCGACTATTGGACGTCAAACATATGGTCATTCTGACATATTTCTTTGGAGGAAACCTGCTGCCGCCACATAGGCTACTCTTTCCAATAAGCAGCAAGGGCTCTTTTATATACACTTTCCCACAGACAGGACAGCACATACCACAGCCTTTGATGGACCAGTTGTGGACCACTGGTTGGAACGGAAAATAGCTCAAACTGCAAATGGGTCCACTGAGCAGGATTGATAGGATGACTGACACCTTCACAGGTGGACACTCTACCGCCTGAGCTATGTCCCGCTCCCCAAAAACAAACAAACAGAACAAAAAAAAACAAAAAAACAATAACACTATGACCAATAGTCTAACAGCTGGCACACACCTCCCGTCTGTGCACACCCACCTACCGTTTACGATCTAAAATTGCCCGTTTCGCGTACAAAAATCGCTATGTGTGCACCTAGCGATTGCGATTCGCGCATAAAACCTCAGTTTTAGGGCTAAAACCGGCCGATTACGATTGCGATTCGCGATTCGAAAAATGAATCGGCCCGTTTTCAGTTTTAAGCGGGTCGGGTCGGGTCGGGTCGGGTCGTGAGTTTTAGTGCGCGAATCGTAAACGGGAGGTGTGCGCCAGCCATTAGAACATCACTGCACATACTACCATAACACTACACCTACTAGTCTATAATAAGACTACATCAGTGAGTCTGCAATAGCGCTAAACCCCTTATTTTAACAATAGCACAACACGTATTAGTCTACAATTACATTACACCCACTAGTCTACAATAACACCTCACATACTAGTGTATAATACTACCATGCTCACTAGTCCACAATAACACTGCACATACTAGTCTATAATAATATTATGCCCACTAGTCAACAATAACACTGCGCATACTAGTCTACAATAATGTTACACCAACTAGTTAATAAGAGTACAGTCGTGAGTCTACAATAACACTACACCCGCTACTTCATATAACATGACACATATTTGTCTAATATGGCACTACACCCACTAGTCTACAATAACACAGCACCTCACTAGTCTACAATAATACTACGGTTACCGTGTCTACAATAACACCACATTTACCAGTCTACAATAACAGCACAGTTACCAGTCTACAATAACACTACATTTACCAGTCTACAATTACACCACATTTACCAGTCTATAAACACATTACAGACATTAGTCTACAAAAACACTACACACAGTCTACAATAACACCCCAGCACACCAGTCTACAATAACACTAGTAAAAAATAACACTCTATTTACCAGTCTAAAATAACACTACATTTACCAGTCAACAATAACACCTCACTAGTCTACAATTACGCTATCCCTCAGCAGTCTACAATAACACTACATTTACTGGTCTACAATAACACTACATTTACTGGTCTACAATAACAGTACATTTACCAGTCTACAAAAACACTACACACAGTCTACAATAACACTCCATCACACTAGTCTACAATAACACTACATTTACCAGTCTACAACAAAGCTAGATTTACCAGTCAACAATAACGCCTCACTAGTCTACAAAAACACTACCCCTCACCAGTCTACAATAATACAACATTTACCAGTCTACAACAAAACTACATTTACCAGTCTACAATACCACCATTTACCAGTCTACAACACAACCACATTTACCAGTCTACAATAACTTTGGGCACTTACTACTTGGTCCATGACGGCAGGCGGACAGGCACGCAAACAGGCAGGCAGACAGGAAGCACAACCCAACTGATTCCACAACGCCGCCACCAGGTCCGACAGATTAACGCCGATTATCGCCCAGTCTGCCCGGAGAACGCCGGTGCCGAGTTAGCTGGCCGCGGCCTGAGGCTGGGGTGAGTGAGTGTCCGAAACTGAGTGTGTTTAGTGTGTGTGTGTGTGTGTTGATTGGTATGTTGGTTGGTTGCTGGAGTTTTACGTTCTGGCAACACCTAAGTGTAAAATGTTCCGATGTGTGAGATATGGGATATGGAGAACTCTGCTATAATAAATTGCAACTTGTCTATAAAATGGTAAATAGCATATAAAACCAAAGGCATATAAGGTATATGTGGAGTTGGTGATCCATTACTAATTGGGGATAGAAGTTGTGTATTAATATAGTAGAGAGAGAGGGTCACTTCTTGACATGTGGGACAGTCTTTGGGAAGTCGCCTCACATACCCCCTCCCCTCCAAGAGTTATTTATGGATCACTGCACCAGATACAACAGGGCACTGTAGCCAGATCTAACCATGCCTTGGCAACAAGGATATTGAACCCTCATTGGTGGATAGAGGAATGCTTGTTAGGGATTGGAAGACTGGATCACATGATCACCACCATTTTGTTCTTGAAACTATAAATACAATAAATGAGAGAGTCTCACTCTCCTACCTTTCACTCTTTATCTACTTTCCTTCCTTGCCTGTAGTGATTTCTTATTAGCCTATCTACACCACTCAAACCGCCAGCCGTCGACTTTACATAAGGTCATATCAGGACGGATACCGATTTGTGACAGATTTGTTTGTGGCATTCTCTGTGGCAGAGTGGTTAGAGTGTCTGACTTTTTTCTAGGTCAGACTCCTAATCTGCGGGTCGGCGATTCGATTCCCTGTGCCCCCAGCTCTGCCAATTTGGATTTCCACCGCTGTGCATAACTTACAGCGTCATCAAAGGTCGGTTGCTCTCATACCATGTCTATGTGGTGTGGGAGGTTAAAAATCCCTTGGGTCGGTAAAAGTGTAGGCTCGGGCTTTCTATCGACAAACTGTCTAATGGTGAAAACAAGTCTATTCAGACTTATCCATGATAGGCAGTATAAATCTTCAACAAATGATAAGAACAAATTGTTGAAGCGGTACTGGGTCTCGGCTGGTCCGATTTTAGTACAGCACTCGTGTCCAGTCGCCGATGGGTTGGGAGGAAGAGGGGGTGGGGGGGAGGTGGGATCTGCAGCAAGAAGGTGGAAAGCGAAACAGTGAAAAAAGAAAAGGACCGCACCCAAGCAAACTACTCCTTTGATCAGGGGAGGAGTAAGACCGGCAGAAACAAAATGAAAGGGTAGTGTAGTAGTCTGCACTGAGCTCTCAGGCAAGGAGCCACATAGACAGGTAGGCGTGGGTAGTGTGGTGATATCAGGGAGCCCAGGTGGTGTAATGGTTAGCACACTGGCCCGGAATGCAAAGAGATGTGGGTTAGAGTCCTGCTCTAGGTGCAATATTTCCCATTTTCATCACCCCCATAACACTGGTGCCGTGCCCATAATCGTATACATGCTATGCGCTGTATGGTTGTTGAACCTGCCCTGTGTATGTATGTGTAAGTGCATTGCCTGTATGTATGTAATTGTAAGCATTAAAAGACTTACAATTTCAGGGGGACGAGTGTAGTAGTCCGCACTGACCTCTCAGGCAAGTAACCACATAGACAGGTAGGCATGGGTAGTAGGTGATATCAGGGAGCCTAGGAGGTGTAACGGTTAGCACACTGGCCCAGAATGCAAAGAGATGTGGGATCGAGTCCTGCTCTAGGCGCAATATTTCCCATTTTCAACACCCGCACGACACTAGTATAGAGGAAAGAGAAGTGTCGATACTTGAGTGCCTCGTTGCCCTGTGGTGAAAAGTCGGCAAGCCGGAGACACGGACGGAGTAAGAGGTAGGTGAAAAGCTGGCTGGCTCCCCCTGCAGGAACTCTTTTCAGACACATCAAGGAGGAGACCAGCAGCAGAGAGGCGATAGAAGAGGTGTGGACGAGGTGGAGTCCGGACAGAAAGTGTGACAGTGCGCACTCATGGTGTCTTCATAGTGCTGCCCCACTGGCTCTCACCTGGCTGTCAGCACCATGACCTGATATCCCACTCAGTTATATCATCCTGACACTCAGCAAACCGGTCCTTGCCGTATCCTATTAATGCTGAGCGCCTGGCTAGGAAGCAACAAGTATCAATGTTGTAAGTCATTGGTTTGACTCCACCGGGAATCGAATTCCCGATATGTGTGTGTTGGTATGTAGGTGTGACTGGGAGCGAGTCTGTGCGACAGCGAAATAAACCTGCAGAGGCCGATAGTTTTGAGTTTCTCTCATTTTCTGAGATAAATATATTAGGTTGATGGTAAAGATCTACCTTACTTTAGTTTGAACCAACTTTTATCATAAGTTGTTTATTGTAAACATACCTTGCAGAGAGATAAAATAAAAGAATTGATTGATAAATGGCTAACTTTTGAAGTGCAAATATGCCAAATTAATTTTGGAAAGTCACACCAAAACTCTGATGCCATGAGCTTCAGCAGTAACACATTATATCAAATTGATTCAGTATGCCCTCAATGTGGCAACAAATGCTTAATGTTGCATGGTCCGATCGCGTTTGAATTTTTGTCTTATTTTTTAGATAAATATATTAAATTGATCGTTATGACCTACTAATCATTAGTCCGGAGTTATTTTGATGAAAAATGGCCAGTTTTGAAGCAATTTGATGTGAAAGAACCCAAAATACTTTTGACAAGCTTTCCAAAAGTCCTCTCGCCATGACCCGTATTGACATCTCGCAATGGCCATGTGATGTGGAATGACCTAAATAAAGTATAGCCTGGTCACCTAGGATTTACATATGAGACTGTCTCAAAAGGTGCTAAGGAATATGGGACAAAACTTTGTCCATTGCAACGATCAACATACTATCTACTTATGCATTTGCTCAGGATAAACTGATTTTTTTTTTGTACGTGGTGTTTCATAATCCCAATAGAATACATATTGATTTGAAGCAAATGTCCTTGTGTTTTCAGTGTAACCGTTTCTGTGCTGTTTTGTGTGAATCTTTACAATGGACAAAAAAATGAAGAGTTAGCACCTTTTGAGACAGGCTCATATGGTACTTGGAATTAGGGCACGGCTAATGAGGCCATGATATTGACCTAATTGCTTAATGAGTTCCTGCGTAATGGCTGCCTCAAAGTAGGTGTCCAAGGGGATGAGGTAATAAATGCACTGATTATTCTGTAAAGGCTGTCCCCAATCCTTAGCTAATGCACTAGGAACTAAGTTGGATATATAAAAGCAAATCTAGATAATTGTTTTGGTTTTGAAAATCTGATGCGTTTATCTGACTCTGCAGCTTTAACATTTTAAGCATTTTTGCAAAACTTGTGATTTTGAGTAGATTTTCTTTGTTCGTTGGAATTTTACATCCTAGCAACCTCTACGGTCATTTCAGGATGGGCACCAACTAATGACAGTGCACCCTCATGGTGACTTAATAGTGTTGCCGTACTGATGCGATAACCCAATATCCCACTCAGTCACATTATCCAGATGCTAAGCTAACCAGTCCTTGCCCTATGCTAGTAATCAGTGGTAATGGCGGGCGCCAGGCTAGGTAGCGACAAGTATTAATTTTGTAAGTCATAGTGTAAAAATATACAGATTTTCGGTTCAGAATTATATATTGGCAGAGAGCATTATTGTTCTTGGGTGACGGAGTTGGGTCAATGTTATGTAAACTAAAAGTAATAATACCCCACTCCCATTGTGATATGATATAAGCTGTGTGAAATATATATTCATATATGATGCTTGAGATTAATGAAGAGATGTTCCTATATAAGAAACAGTACATGATTGTTGAAATGCTTCTCTATGCATCCATAAAGAGTGCAATTGGAGAAAAGGCCATTTTAACAGAGATCTATTGTAACTGTCTGCAGCTACCTGTCCCTACATGACCACTGGGCGGGCCCACCAGCCTAATCTGCATATACACACACGACACCACCTGCAGCTGGATTGAGTGACAGCCACCCCCACTGGGGGGTGCCATCCACGCAGACTGTGGGGGTGCCTGATTGGCTGGCTGTGGGAATGCCCATTCACCAACACTACCTTGGCCCTCTGACCATACTAGCCTCACTTTGAGATTTAATTAATTATTCAAGACCCTGCTTCAGGCACACTGGAGAGGGATCACTCTACTCCTGGCTCTTGAGTGAGACACACCTACTCTAGACCAGGGGCCGTATGCACGAACCGGTGTTAGGGCCGTAACCACAGTTTGGCTAGCTCCACAGGGCTAATGGTGGAAAATCCATATGCATCAATCGGTGCCAGCGCTAGCCGCCGACTGTAGCCTAGGATAAGCTACCCCAGTTTCAAATCAGGTTTAACTGCTAGCCGGGGCGGTTAGTGTGCATGTATGGGTGTCAATCTATTCAATGCTATCATATGTAACAGAATTACATTCTCAATAAGTGAAATTTGGTAAAATTTACCCTAAATGCAAACCGATCTTAACGCTGCCGCCGCATGGGCACCGTTGTTCATATTGTCGAATCGACGAATGTGAACTAAAAAAATCACCACCGCCGCTTCGACGTCGATGTCCATACTGTCACATATAAAAAAAACACACATTGCCGCCGCCGCCGCCGAATCGGCGGCAAAATATTAGGCCCAAATCTATTCAATGCTGTCATATTTAACAGAATTACATACGTCATAAGTGAAATTTGATCAATTTAACCCTAAATTCGAACCAATATTAACGCCGCCGCATTGGCGGTGTTAGTCATATTGTTGAATCTCGGGATTTCCCAAATCTATAAATAAGTACACGGTTAGCTATCCGCCCCAGCTAGTACATTGGTGCATACCAATTTACACATTTCTCCAACCCGCCGCTACCCGGAGGTAGCTATCCCTGAGCTAGCCCCTAGCACCGGCTAAGCCTAACACCGATTGGTGCATATGACCCCAGGACCCCTGACACTCTGTCTGATGCTACCAAAATTCATATATTCAAATTGAGCTGTGTACAACCAGGGGACTCCGGTTCAATGGGCTGTAGGCACTGACTCCTAGATACAAGAGAGGTAATGAGACTCTGTGTGGGCAACAGGTAAGGGGTGAGGGTGATAGATCACTAGTAGGTGTACAGGAGTTGATGCGAATAATGCACAACTTCTTCACTGTTTTTTTTTTTTTTTTGTAAATATGTTTATTCTGCTGAATAAATCTTTTGTCAGTGCCGAAGCACTGGTCTTCCAGCCATTTTTCAATTCAGGGTTATTTACACAAAAGGTATATAGAATAAGGTGTACAATACCTGTTGAATAGACAATTTGCACCATGTAACACAATGAAATTCTAAAACCCAAAAGTTCCCTAACAATATGGTACAGTAGTGTCATATAACCAGATCAGTATTAGTCAGATCAATGCAAGTATTTACATAGTATTTAAAATGTAAGCAGAAGTTATCTTCTGTATTCAGTTGGTAAATATGTACTAAGTTTGAATGTTCAGTTGGAGTTAGGAAAGCGGTATATAAATGTTGGTTTGTTAGGAAACTCTAGTGTAACTCTAATGTAGCTAGTTATGTGAGTTTATGAATTATGTTGTTGGGGTAGGGTTGTTAATAATACACTGGACCATCTGTGACCAGCGAAGCAGTGGGACCAATCCCAGTGCATTTAGGTCTTAAATTTTACATTTTTACCTGAGCTGTGTGACTTGTCTTACCTTTCTTCCTTATGAGTTTGTTGATGGGTATGATTAAGGGTTGATTAAGGGAGGCATCACAGGTGATATGACGGGGAGAATTTGTTGGTATTCTCTGAAGCTCTGAGCGGCCGAGTAACCCAGAAATACTATAATAGGTTTGAATCGGTCAGATTTTGAACTCCCTACCTTCAACACGGGAACGATGTGCTCTACTAATTTGGCCACTGCGTCTTGTGTGCGTCTGCTACTGTGGGTCTTGGTATGTAGGTGTGAGTTAGGGCAGGTCTAAAATATTTTTGCAAAACTGTGATCTTGAGTAGATTTTGTTTATTGTGGTTTTACATCCTAGCAACATCTATGGAGATACCAGGATGGGTACCGACATGTGATAGCGCACACTCATGACAGACTTTATAGTGCTGCCCCACTGGGAGACAAGGCCACTGACGCCATGGCCGAATATCCCACTCAGTCACATTATCCCGATACTGTGCTAACCAGTCCTTGTCCTATCATATTCCCGTCCTGATATGACCATAGATGTTGCCAGGATGTAAAACTCCAACAACCAACCAGCCTATCCTATTAATACCTAGATAAAAGATTCACCCTGTACTTGTAGTACACGGGTGAAGGACAACGTAGTGTAAATACGGGCGAAAATAGGTTTAGTACGGAACATGAAGTAGAAACTGTGGCTCCAGTATCAAATGGCTACCCATATAGGCACATAGTTGGTGAAATGGGAGAGAATGCAAAAAGACAAGATGGCGGCCGCAGAACGCCGTCGATTTCACTTTTAAATCTTTTTAAACTAGATATTATATTATATTTTTCAACTCAAGACATATGACATATGTAAAGAATAACTGTTGCTTCTTAGATTGTGAAATTAGGCTCTCATTTCCTTAACCCTGCTTTTTCGACCATTTTTATATAGGGTTGGTATTCACCCGTGTACTGCGACTGCGAGTACCATGTGAATCCTTTATCTAATTAATACCGAGCACTAGGCTAGGTATCATCAAGTATCAATTTGGGACGTCATCGATTTGACTCAAACTCCCGACCTTCCGCATGGGAAGCCTGCGTTCTACCGATTCTGTATTTTATTATCCCCCTAAGATTAAAATCGTTAATCCGACAATCTTACTAATCTGTTATTACGTAAAGGGAACTAAGCAGTCTGGATTAAGGATGGTTATGGTTCGTTTGTTGGGGTTTTAGATCCTGGCAACATTTAAGATCATATCAGGATGGGTACTGACTTGTGACAGTGGGCACGCATGGTGGCTTTATAGTGCAGCCCCACTGGGAACAGTCAAGTAATGAAAGCAGTTTTTGTTGCATCACGACTGACAACATGATGATGATGATGATGACTGGGAAATCATGCCGCCGGTGGGTTCGAACCCTGGTCGAGTCAAACCAATGACTTAAAAATTGATACTTGTTGCTTCCTAGCCAGGCGCTCGGCATTATTAGGACAGAGCAAGGACTGGTGTGCTCAGTGTCAGGATAATGTGACTGAGTGGGATACCAGGTCATGGTGTCGGCAGCCTGGTTTCCCAGTGGGACAGCACTATAAAGTCACCATGAGTGTGCACTGTCACTAGTCGGTACCCATCCTGATATGACCTTAGATATTGCTAGGATGTAAAACAACAACAAACAATCATGCCGCCAGCACCATGACCCAATATCCCACTCAGTCACATTATCGTGACACTGTGCTAACCAGTCCTTGCCCTATCCTCTTAATCCTGAGCACCCGGCTAGGAAGCGACAAATATCCATGTTATAAGTCATTCAAAGCATGCGTAAGTGCATTGCCTGTATGTATATATAATTGTAAGCATTAAACAACATCGACGTAAACCATTTAGAAGACTTACGATTCCAGCGGGACGAGTGTAGTAATCTACACTGACCTCTCAGGCAAGGAGCCACATACACCGATGAGCGTGGATAGGGTGATGACATCGGGGAGCCTAGGTAGGGTAATGGTTAGTGTAGTAGTCTACATGGACCTCTCAGGCAAGGAGCCGCATACACTGATGAGCGTGGATAGGGTGATGACATCGGGGAGCCTAGGTGGTGTAATGGTTAGTGTAGCAGTCTACACTGACCTCTCAGGCAAGGAGCCACATACACCGATGAGCGTGGATAGGGTGATGACATCGGGGAGCCTAGGTGGTGTAATGGTTAGTGTAGTAGTCTACACTGACCTCTCAGGCAAGGAGCCACATACACCGATGAGAGTGGATAGGGTGATGACATCGAGGAGCCTAGGTAGGGTAATGGTTAGCACACAAGCCCCAGAATAGGCAGAGATTTGGGTTCAAAACCTGCTCTAGGTGCAATATTTCTCATTTTCGACACCCAACGACAATAAATTAGGTTGATTGTTATAATTGACCTTATTTCAGTTTGAAGTAACTTTTATTATAAATAGTTCCTTTTGGGGATATTTGAAGTGAAAGCAGGTCAAATTAATTTGGCCGAAATACTGACACCATTGGTTTCAATAGTAAAGTAAACTTATTTTATTTAAAGTTGCATAGTCCGATGGATTTGAATTTCTGTATTTTTTCTGAGATAAATATATTAGATCGATCACTAGTATCTACTTTACATTAGTTCAAAGTTACTTTTATTTTAAATGGTAAACTTTTTAGATATTTTGAGTGCAAACATGGAAAATTAGTTTTGGCAAGCTTGCCAAAACTCTGACACCATAGACTTCTGCAGTAACAGGTTATGTTAAATTGACTCAGTATTGCCTTCTACGCAGAAACAAATGCTTAATAAGTGCATTAGTATTTAAGTTAGATATGTAAAATCAAATCTAGATAATTGGTTTGGTTTTGAAAATTTGATATTTCATCGGACTATGCAGCTTTAATGATGCCTCTAGAGGACATTGATTTTCATCATCACCTATTGGACATCACACATGACACATAGGCTACTCTTTCCGATAGGCCGCTAGGGGTCTTTTATATGCGCTTTCCCACAGACAGGACAGCGCATACCACAGCCTTTGATGAACCAGTTATCGATCACTAGGTTGGAACAGAAAATAGCCCAAACTGCAAATGTGTCCACTGAGCAGGATCGATCGGATGACTGACACCTTCAGAGATGGACACTCTACCGCCTGAGCTACGTCCCGCTCCGCTGGTAGCAAGAAGGCCTCAAGGTGTGGTCTTTGGTCCAAAGTGGTCGGAAAGTGGTCGCAGGCTATAGTCTGACTTGGGCTTTAAGGCCTAGTCAGACCTTACCGGACTGAGTACCGGATACCACCGGACAAAGAATTGTCTAGTCCGTTGGTGTCGAAATGTGTCGAAATGTTGCGCTTTCAACGGACAAGGAACGTACATTAACGAATAGCCACCGGACGATAAATGGACGATAAACAGACGATAAACGGATGACACCAGATAAAAACGGACAAGCAACGGTCAACCGACGGGCAAAAACCGAATGTCAAACGGACGGACCGGACACCAACCAGACACCAACCGGACACCTACTGGACTGATCACGGACGCACCGAAAACAGGAAAAAAAAAAAACGGACCGAATTCCCGCAGCACCATCAACGGACTCTGCAGGAAGCAAACCGGAGACGTAACGGATGGGTAACGGACATGATCCGGACAAAACAGACTAAACGGACTTAAAACAGACACCAACCGTACACTTCAGTCCGGTGGTGTCCGGTACAAGTTTTGTGCATGTTCAAAACTTATACCGGACACCTCCGGACACCACCGGACAGATAACGGACACGCCAGATGCCAACCATATATAAACCGTACATTGCCGTATTTCACCGGACAGTGTCCGGTTTCTGTCCGGTTCCTCAATCCGGTGAGGTCTGACTGGGGCTTTACACATTGGGTCTCTGTCCACTCTCCCCAACACTGCCTATTCGGTAGAGTGCTGGCCTCACATGCGGAAGATCGGGAGTTCAGTTCCCGGTCGAGTCAAACCAATGACTTACAAAATTGATACTTGTCGCTTCCTAGCCTGGCGCTCGGCATTAATAGGATAGGGCAAGGACTAGTTAGCTCATTGTCAGGATAATGTGACTGAGTTGGATATCAGGTCATGGTGCTGGTGGTCTGGCTCACAGTGAGGCAGCACTATACAGTTACCATGAGTGTGCACTGTCAGTAGTCAGTACCCATCCTGATATGACCTTAGATGTTGCCAGGATATAAAACTCTAACAAACAACCAATCACACTGGGTCCCTGTCCATCCTCCCCAACACTCTGCTTTGCCCACACTGCATCGCAGATCACTGTCCACTCAAATCCAATGCGGTTCCAATGGCGCCGTCATGCAGTATGCCATTAGCAAATTGGTTATTTTTAGCTCACGAGATATGCATGACCTACTTCTTGCTTCGGAGCTCAGTCCTCACGATTTTCTGCTTCACTAAATTCTCTAAATATACCATATTTCCGAGACTGAATGCACAGGAGTTTGTGTTGTTGCGAGGCCAAATACAATTTAAAAAATTGGTGATCGCCCACGCCCTAGATAAAAGATTCAACCCATACTTCTAGTACAGGGGTGAAAACCACCCTTATATAAATACGGTCAAAAAAGCGGGCTAATGAAATGAGTCTTTATGAGAGCCTAATTTCACAATCTAAGAAGCAACATTTATTTTGTGTATATGTCTTTATGTTTACCCACTACTTTTGAGTTGGAAAATATAATAAAACATATACTTTAATGCAATTTAACAGTGAAATCGACGGCGTTCTCTGGTCGCCATCTTGTCTTTTTGCATTCTCTCCCATTTCACCAACTCTGTTCTGATATAAGTAACCATTTGACACTGGTGCCAGGCATTCTACTTCTTGTTCCATACTAACGCTATTTTCGCCCATATTTATATAACCCTGGTCTTCACCCGTGTACTACAAGTACTAGGTGAATCTTTTATCTACCCCCGCCCATGCCAGAAAAAAATCATCCGCCCCTGATTTATTTGTTTATTTGCTATTTAAAGCTGCTAAAAATGCGTTGAGCTAGAAGCAATTCAACTTTCGTAAGCAGCCAATCTGTGCAACACTTTGAACATAGTTACATTTTAGATATACGTCATATGCCAGGGAAAAAAAACACCCCAAAACCCCAGCTCGACCCTGATTTGTGTGATCAAAAGGATAATCACCAACTGTTTATTATTTTACCTTATTGCTCGTTTTGTTACACTTCTGTTAAATTTTGTTTGTTGTTGATTTATGTCCTAGCAACATCTAAGGTCATATCAGGACGGGTATCGCCTTGTGACAGTGTGCACTCATGGCAACTTTATAGTGCTGCCCCACTGGGAGACCAGGCCACCAACACCATGACCTGATATCCCACTCAGTCACATTATCCTGACACTGAGCCAACCAGTCCTTGCCCTATCCTAATAATGCCGAGTGCCAAGCTAGAAAGCAACAAGTATACATTTTTAAGTCATTTGTTTGACTCGACCAGGGTTTCGAACCCACGATCCCATGGTCTACCAACATGGGAGACGGTAGATAAAAGATTCACCCGATACTTGTAGTACACGGGTGAACGACAACCTAGTCTAAATACGGGCGAAAATAGCGTTAGTATGGAACAACAAGTAGAATGCTTGGCCCCAGTGTCAAATGGTTACTTATATCAGCACAGAGTTGGTGAAATGGGAGAGAATGCAAAAAGACAAGATGGCGGCCAGAGAACGCCGTCGATTTCACTTTTAAATTGGATTAAAGTATATGTTTTAATATATTTTCCAACTCAAAAGTAGCGGGTTAACATGAAGACATATACAAATAATAAATGTTGCGTCTCAGATTGTGAAATTAGGCTCTCATAAAGACTCAATTCATTTGACCGTTTTTACATAAGGCTGGTTTTCACCCCTGTACTGGAAGTCCGGGGTGAATCTTTTATCTAGGGAGATGGACGCTCTAACTCATTTGGCCGTCTGGTTACTACACTTCTGTTAAAAGTAGGTTGCAAAGACCACCAAGTTTACCCCGTCTCCCCCTGTTGCACTTACCTCAAACACCCAAACCCAATACAACTAAAAGACAGGAAACAAAACACAAAAAAAGGGGTTCAATTTGTTAACTGCAGACACTCTACATTGTTTGTTTGTTGGAGTTTTACATCCTGGCAACATCTAAGCTCATTTCCGGAAGGGTACCAACTTGTGACGGTGTGCACTCATGCTGACTTTATAGTGCTGCACCACTGGCAGACCAGGCCGCTTGCACCATGCCCTGATACTGAGCTAATCAGTCCTTGCCCTATCCTAGTAATGTCAGAGCACCAGGCTAGGTAATATTCCAAATAGGGAGTGTGTGTGTGGGGGGGTGGGGGGGTTCTTATCTCAGCTCTTGGCGAGTTTTTAACCTTGACAGTTACAGGCTGCATAACGGCAGCAATTAGAGAACGGCCCCGATAAATCGGTCCGTTCTTCGGATTGATTATTTAACTTATTGGGGGTGGGGGGTTGTAAGTAAGCGGAGAGGTTCTTTACAACAATTTAACGAAGAGTCGTTGAGGCGGACCCGGATCACTCCGGTCAGGCAGTATCAGTGCATTCGCGTCCAGTAGCCGATGGTTCAGGAGGAAGGGATGGGAGAAGGTGGGTTCTGCGGCAAGAAGAAAGCGAGACAGTGAAAAAGGAAAAGAGCCCCACCCAAGCAAACAACTGCCTTGATAATGGGCGAGGAGTAAGTCCAGGAGAAAAAAATAGATAGAGTAGTATAGAGGAAAGAGAAATGAGAAGAGTTGAGTCAAAGGGCCGCGTCTCCTTGCCCTGTGGTGACCAGTCGGCGAGCCGGAGACACAGACAGGGTAAGAGGTAGGAAGTGAAATGCTGGCCGGCTCCCCCTCCTGCAACTCTTTTCAGACATAATCAAGGAGGAGCATGGCGCAGCGGAGAGGTGATAGAAGAGTTGTGGACGAGGCCGCGTCCGCACAGCAAGTGGAGTTCTTATTTGTGCTGGGGGAGTTTTGTGGTGAAAATATGGTCGCAACAAAAGGTGTTTGTTATTAGTTTATTTGTGTGGCTTGTACAGTCATGGTGACTTTATAGTGTTGCCCCACTGGCCCCATGATACAATATCTTACTCGGTCAGATTATGCCGATACTAACCAAACCAGTCCTGGCCCTAGCTTATTAATATTGAGTGCCCAGCTAGGTAGTGCCAAGTAGAAATTTGGTAAATCATTGGTTTGACGCCATCAGGGTTCAAAGCCATGACGTCGAAAGCCGCTCTTCAAAATTCTGCAATTGCGTCTGGTCAGAAGCAACTGATTCATGAAAAAAAATGTCTATATCCACTCCCTGTATGTGCACAGGCACAACATGCATCCCCGTCCTAATATGACCTTAGATGTTGTCAGGACGTAAAACTCCAACAAACAATATTCAACTACCGCATAATAACAGAGAGAATGCGAGGCATAGGTCCTTATTTCTGCTGAGTCCACTTTGTGATGTAAATACGGTAGAAACAACTGGTGCATGGAAGGCGACCCTATATATCCACTCCCAGGTCAATCTGACACAAAGTGCATTGTGGGATATGTTGAAATGGCGCAAAAAAAGCATGAGGCGTTCTGGGGTGGCAGTTCTTATTTGTGCTGTGTAAATATGATACAAAGAACTGATGTGTGAAAGACCAGCCTAAATGGGTCACTCTCCTGAAAACTGGTCAGTATGGGGTGGGATTTTAAAACATCAATAAAAAAACGTCCTACTTATTTTTGTCCTTATACTTTTTTTTATATTCATGTTCAGATTTAATGTAAGAAATAAGGGAAATAAATAAACCGTGTGCAACTTTGGTCCTTTTAGTTATGAAGTGTTTTTGTACCAAAAGCCCCAATTTTACAGTCAGCCATTTATAACATGACATATGGGACATGGTTGGATCCTCACTAACATCTTGTATTGCATCAATATATCAAACAAAACAGTTCCCAAATCAAAAGGAAGTATTTATTAACATGTATGCATTCTTAAATTGAAAAAATAAATTATTTGATGTCTTCAGAAATAACATTGCAAATTTCCGTCACAGATGTAAGCAGTGGTGTCTCGATGCCACACAAATATTGTACACTAATTATTCAGTGAAGAAAGCATGGCTTGGAATTACTTTTTTTTTTTTTATCAACATAAGCCCTACATATTTCTGTATATTATGCGATGATTAATATGCTTCTAAGTATGAAATTATTTAATTCTGCTTAGATTTTTATTAAGTAGACTGTGTGGTGTCCTAAACATGTGCTACATCTGAGCAACACATGTTATGCTGCCATAGACCAGACGGGATGGCCGAATGAGGTAGAGCGTCCGTCTCCCGTGTTGGTAGATCGTGGGGTCGTGGATTCGAACCCTGGTCGAGTCAAACCAATCACTTAAAAATTGATACTTGCGCTTCCTAGCCTTGCGCTCGGCATTAATAGGATAGGACAAGGACTGGTCGGCTCAGTGTCAGGATAATGTGACTGAGTGGGATACCAGGTCATGGTGCTAGCAGCCTGATCTTCCAGTGGGGCAGCACTATAAAGTCACCATGAATGCGCACTGTCACAAGTCGGTACCCATCCTGATATGACCTTAGATGTTGCTAGGATGTAAAACAACAACAAACAAACAAATATACTGCCATAAGACATAGCTTAATCATGGACTACACCTTTATTTTTTATCTCATCAATTTATATTTTACATAGATGTAAAGGGGAGCTTTCCAGCTTTCATTTGCAACCAAACATTTTTTTTAATTCAAATATTAAATGTTAACTCTCCATGTGACACTTCTGGCCAGTTTTCATGAGAGTGACCCATATCGACTCCTTGATCATCAAGGTTTTTCTTACCAGACGGGATGGCCAAATGAGTTGAGCGTCTGTCTCCCGTTTGGTAGATCGTGGGGTTCGAACCATGGTGGAGTCAAACCAATGAGTTAAAAATTGATACTTGCACTTCCAAGTCAGGCGCTCAGCATTATTAGGATAGGGCAAGGACTGGTTGGCTCAGTGTCAGGATAATATGATTGAGTGGGATATCAGGTCATGGTGCTGGTGACCTGGTGGTCTCCCAGTGGGGCAGTACTAGAAAGTTGCCATGAGTGCGTATTGTCACAAGTCGGTACCCGTCCTGAGATGACCTTAGATGTTGCCAAGTTGTAAAACTCCAACAACCAACCAACCATCAAAGGTTGTTTTTTTATTTGTTCAATTGTTTTATTCTCCTGAATAACATTTGTTTGTTTGTTGTTGTTTTATATCCTAGCAAAATCTAAGGTCATATCAGGACAGGTACCGACTTGTGACAGTGCGCACTCATGGCCACTTTATAGTGCTGCCCCACTGGAAGATCAGGCCACCAGCACCATGACCTGATATCCCACTCAGTCACATTATCCTGACACTGAGCCAACCAGTCCTTGCCCTATCCTCATAATGCCGAGTGCCAGGCTAGGAAGCGACAAGTATCAATTTTTAAATCATTGGTTTGACTCGACCAGGGTTTGAACCCCTGAATAACATGGTACCAGTGCTGATGCACTGGTCTTCCAGTCCTAATGACAATTACCACTACACACTAAACAAAGTAAAGCTTGTTTTATTTAACGATGCCTCTAGAGCACATTGATTTTTATCATCGGCTATTGAGCGTCAAACATATGGTCATGCTGACATATTTCTTTGGAGGAAACCCCCTGCGGCGATATAGGCTACTCTTTCCGATAAGCAGCAAGGGGTCTTTTATTAGACACACTAAACAAAGGCCAAGATGGCACAAGATGCATTGTGGGATATGTTGAAATGGCACACATCAACGGATTAAAGAAAGGATCTTATTTGATCAGTGTCGGTGGGGCAGCACAATAAAGTCGGCATGAGTGCGCACTGTCACAGGTCGGTACCCGTCCTGATATGACCTTAGGTGTTGCCAGGATGTAAAACCCCAACAACCAACCAACCATTTGTTCTGTGCGGCGGCATTTTGTGGTGGAAATAGGGTAGAAGCAACCCAGGCATGAAGGACATTGGCTTAGTGGGAGGGGTCGGGGGGAGGGGGGAGAGGGGGGGGGGGTCGGGGGGCGGGGTAAGGAGCCGTGTCTACAGCAGTTGTTGGAAAATAGGCCGCGAAGGGTGTGGTGTGTTCCCCAGTTGAAAGGAAAGGATAGGAAAGCTCATTTCATTTAACGACACCTCCAGAGCACATTGATTTTTGTTTCATCGGCTATCGGATGTCAAACTCAAACATATGGTCATTTTGACATATGTCTTTGGAGAAAACCCGCAGCCGCCACATAGCATCATAGACTACTCTTTCCGAGAAGCAGCAAGGGATCTTTTATATAAACTTTCCCACAGACAGGCTAGCACACAACACATAGCCTTTGATGAACCAGTCGGGGACCACCGGTTGGAATGGAAAAGAGCACAAACTGCAAATGGGTCCACTGAGCAGGATCGATCGGATGACAGATACCTTCACAGGTGGACACTCTACTGCCTGAGCTATGTCCGGCTCCCTGTGGACGCTGGTTGAGACGCCGTGGAGTCCCAGATGGAGGTGGGAATGAAGAGACCGTGAGGAGTTTGTCTACTGTCAACTTTCAACCTCAGCCCCAGCATTGCACAGCGGGTTGACAGTGGAACAGGCTGTCACATTACCTCCTGTCACCTCCACATAGCAAGCCATTTCCTAGGTAAGCTCCCCCCTCCACCTCGCCCCCCCCCCCCCACTGTAACTCATGTGGCAATTGCTTGTGTGTTTGTTGGGGTTTTTACATCCTGGCAACATCTAAGGTCACATCAGGATAGGTACCGACTTGTGACAGTGCACACTGATGGCGACTTTATAGTGCATAGTGCTGCCCCGCTGGGAAATCAGGCCACCAGCACCATGACCTGTTACCCTACTCAGTCACATTATCCTGACACTGTCCTTGCCCTATCCTATTAATGCCGAGCGCTAGGTTAGGCAGCGACAAGTATCAATTTAGTAAATCATTGGTTTGACTCGAGAGGGAATCGAACTGCCGATCTCCCACACGTGAGGCCTGTGCTCTAGGCCTACCGATTCGGCCACGGCGCCAGGTCATCTCATTGGGTCATCCTGTTTGGTTCAGCAGTTACTGGGTACAAAACCATCACATTCAAAGGGCAAGTTTATAAATAGTCAATTCCTCAGGTTTACAACCACTGGGCGCGGTGGCCCAATCGGTAGAGCGCAGGCCTCACGTTCGGTTCCCGGTCGAGTCAAACCAATGACTTACAAAATTGATGCTTGTTGCTTCCTACTATCCTAGCCTGGAGCTCAGCATTATTAGGATAGGGCAATGAATGGTTAGCTCAGTGTCAGGATAATGTGACTGAGTGGGAAATCGGGTCATGGTGCCGGTTAGATAAAATATTCACCCTGTACTGACAGTACAGGGGTGAAAACCAACCCATTAGAAAAGCTGGTGAAGAATTTCGACATGCTGGGGAAATTAATTGAGTGAATAATATCTTAATTTAAGAAGCAATATTTATTATTTATATGTGGTTTTATATTTCCCCACTACCTTTGATTAATAAATGTAATAAAACATGCAGTTTAATAGACTTTAAAAGTGAAATCGATGGCGTTCCATGGCCGCCATCTTGTCTTTTTGCATTCTCTCCCATTTCACCAACTCTGTGCCGATATCAGTAACCATTTGACACTGGTGCCAGGCATTCTACTTCCTGTTCCATACTAAAGCTATTTTCGCCCGTATTTAGACTACGTTGTCGTTCACCCCTGTACTGTAACTATTGGGTGCATCTTTTATCTAGGTGCCGGTGGCATGGTCTTCCAGTGGGACAGCACTATAAAGTTGCCATGAGTACACACTGTCATAAGTCGATACCCATCCGGATGTTGTCAGGACGTAAAACCTCAACAAACAAAAGTCTTTATTTAAAACAAAAAGTCACTTCTAACTTAAGCCCCAGTCACACATACCCGGATCAGGGGCTGGACGAGCCACGGACCATCATCCGGGGTGGTCCGGGGTGATCCGGGGTGATCCGTGGCTCATCTGTGGCTCATCAGTGGCGACCCGCCATGATCCGGCCTGATCTGTGGCTTGTCTGGCCCCGTCCGTGCTCCGCCCCGGATGTTTTAAAATGTTTAAAACATCCAGGGCAGTCCGGGGGATTTTGCGATCCGGGCTCAATCTGGCATGATCCGGGGGAGGTCTGGGTAGTCTGGGGGTGGTCTGGGGGTGGACCGGGGCAAGTCTGAGCTGTTTGGGGGTGGTCCGGGACCACTCCCGGACTATCCCGGACTCCCCCCCGTATAGCCACGGACCACTCCCGGACTGCCCGGATAAGACCCGGATCACCCCAGATCAGCCATGGATCGGCCCGAACCACCCCCGGATCACTCCCGGATCACTCCCGGCTCGTGCGGGACTAGTCCGTGGCTACACCGGGGAGTCCGGGGGGAGTCTGGGGCGGTCCGGGGCGATCCGGCCTCTGGTCCGGGGGGAGTCCGGGAAGGTATGACTGCAAGGCAAAAAACAACGAAAACAGTGATTTTATCCGGGGGCAGTCCAGGACAGTCCGGGCGATTGGTCCGGGGGTGGTCCGGCTCAAAATCTGGTGCTCGTCCGGGTAGGTATGACTGGGGCTTAAAGTAAAATAGATTATATATATATAATGGGTCGTTCTCAGAAGTTGTGTACCAATAGTGTGACATCAGTACCACAAAATCAAAATGCTGCCAAAGTCCTATAAACAAGTTTCCTCAATGTGCATGTCCTTTTGCATCTGAATACTTGAAAATAAACATATTCTGGCATTTTTAAGTGGGTCAAATGATGCTCACACCCAATAAATAGCAGTATAGCATGGAAACCAATCTGACTCCAAAATCAAATATTTTCCACACAAAACTTGACATTTTTAGGACATTTCACATGCCACTTGCTTTATAAACAGTAGTAATAATAATTTGAAACCTCATTGCTATGGTTTTGTCTTATTTGTGAATATTAAAGAGAAAAGCAAAAAAATATTAGCAAGGTAACAGTCAAAGTGGAAACAACAATTTTACACAAATGTTCGGCTCAAATTTCAATGTTTAGGGGCAATTTCAGGATTTATCTTTTACTATACCATAACTGGGTCCATGCATAGAGTGTCAAATGGTGAAAATAGTTCCTGTACTGTATCTGTACTCAGTGTTTGATACAGAGTTTCATAGTACTTGCAAGTGGAAACGAAATGTTACGATGTTAATGACTCCAGAAAAGGTTAACTATTTCATAATGTTATCTTCTTTTTTTTTAGAAATAAATGTCTTCAACTTAACGAAGACATTGTATATGACCATTTGAAGTGAAATGAGCTGTTGTTCAGAGGTTTTCATTAAGTTTGTGACAGTTTATTTTCAATGCTGTTGACAATGTCACAAATTAGTGATGTAATTTTCGATGTATTTAGCTACATCCATTCCAATAAGATACATAATACACAATATTAACATTTACTTTTGATCTAAAATATCTCCCAAATTATTGGGCTAAATGATGAAATCTAAATATTGACACTCCAATAATGGGTTTCTTTGAAACATGCATTTCAAGTAGACTACGTCAAGTGCTACACAGTTTCTGAGAACGACCCATAATATATTTTTCAATTAAAAATAAGGAATAAATTTAAAGCCATCGGAGTAGGCAACTTTAATAAGCCGCCACCCGACTATTGATTATTTTCTCCTGGTGACAAAAACTTAGATACAATATTCACCCCTGCCTAGAAATAGAGGTGAAGAACAACCTATTAGAAAAAAATGGTGAGAAGCTGAGTAAATATAACAAGCACGTACATTCTTAATTTAAGAAACAATATATATTCTTTACATACATCTTCATATTTACCCGCTACTTTAGAGTTGAAAAATATAATAAAAAATGTAGCTTAAATGTACTTTAAAGGTCAAATCGACAGCATTCTGTGGTCGCCATCTTGTCTTTTTGCATTCTCTCCCATTTCACCCACTCTGCGTCGATTTGATACTGGAACCATTAATTCCACTTCCTGTTCCATACTAAAGCAATTTTCGCCCATATTTAGACTACGTTGTTTTCACCCCTACTCTGCCTAGGGATGAATCATTTTATTTGACGTAAACTCAACTGTTTGTATCTCCCAGCAGGCCTATGGAGATGGGAGCCACCTGGCGGACAGAACCGACAACTGCCTCCTTCCTATGAGTTTGTTTGGGGCTTTACATCCGGGCAACATCTAAGTTCCTATGAGGACCTTCCTATGAAGAATGACGCTGCAACCATAGACTACAACATATACGTGGATATAATCTAAAGAGGCATCCAGGAATAGATCAGAAACATAAGAAACCAGCCAAAGGATTCTGCTACCGCCCTTTGAATAATCACCTTACTGCAGTCTACCGTAAAGTCACATCTATGCCTTGATAACTGGATATTTTAAACAGAGAATGGTTTGAGTACTGTAAAATCACACCTATTCCATAATATCTGGATATATTACATAGAGAGTAGTTTGAGGATGATAAAATCACATCAATATCTAAATATCTGGATATTTTACACAGAATATTTAGAGTACTGTAAACAAACTCCTATTTCATAATATCAGGATATTTTATGCAGAGAATGGCTTCAGTACCATAAAGCCACATCTATACCAGAGAGCGTGTATATAAACAGATGAGAGGGACAACTCCCATACTAGACCGTGTAACAGCTGCCGACTGTGGCGCTCCAAGTGGTGGTTGTTGAACAGTTTACGCATATGGGCAAACTCAAGGCATTGTCAATGGTCTTATGCAATCTTCATACAGAAAAAGTGAAATATCTCTAAAACTACACCACATAGAAACAAACTGTTTGGAACACATATAGAAAACATATTTAACGATGAGACTATATTAAATTCATATGGCTAGGGTTCTGTATTTCTATTAATTTTGAATAAAATACACGTGTACCCACTACACACGTACGGCAAACTCAAGGCATTGTCAATGGCGGTGAGCAATCTTCACACAGAAAAAGTGAAATATCTCTAAAACCACATGACCTAGACACAAACCGCTTGGAACACATAGAGAAAACATGTTTACCAAAAGGATTATATTAAATTGATAAGGTTAGGCTTCTGCATTTCTATTAATTTTGAATAAAACAAATGTTTTGCACTGCACATACCATCAAACTCAAAGCTTGTTCAACAATAACCGCCAGGAACGCCACTGTAGCCTGTGTTACCGATTTTCGCGGGAGTTGTCCCTCTCATCTGTTTATATACACGCTCTCTGTCTATACCTAAATATCTGGATAGTTTGCAGACAGAATGGTTTTAGTACCGTAAAATCACATCTATACCTCCATAGTGGGATGTTTTACACAGAGAACAGTTAAATACCGTAAAGTCACACATATTCGATAATATCAGATTATTGAGAATTGCTCTCTTTTGAAAGGTATTGCTGTTGCTTTCGCTTGTTCGTTTGTTGGGGGTTTTACATCCTAGCAACATCTTAGGTCATATCAGGACGGGATTGCGGCTGGTAACACCAACCAAGTCCACAATGGCTTGGCTGGTTCTCTGAATAGGGAAGCCCTTATTTATTGGAACAAGCATAACAGTCGAATCAAAAGCCAATGCCAATCATGCTATTAGACTCACCCTCAAAATCCAGAACCAATCTCATCTAAGTGAAATATTCCCACAATGACAGCACTGAACGACACATCCAACGACACCGCCCCAGAAGTACATGCTGAATGGCTTCCCTTTGTAGAACCAGCGCCAAACTTGGATGAGGTAATCAACACTTTCGGCACCTGGTGGTTTGTCCACATTTATGTCGTTGCTGCCTTGTTCATCCTCCTCGCACTGTACTCCATCTTCAACATGGGCTACATGATATACTTGCATCGAAAGGGCGAACTAAAAAACATGCAACAGACAGTGTATTTCATCGCTATAAGCACCTTGATGCTGTTCTTCACAGTGGAGCGAGCGACATTCATGCTTCTCGATGCTTACAATGTTGGAAGATCTCTCCCACCGCTAGCCGCCTATCTCTTCATAAGTATTGGGCTTCCGTGTATGACCTCATGTTTCTATCTCATCTTCTATGCATTCTTCAAGGCATCGCGACTGAGACTGGTTGGTAAGTCAATCATCAGCATCAAAATCTTACTTGTCGTCATCGTTCTGCACTTTGTGGTGTCGCTCAGCTTAGACCTTGGGGCAGGATTGAACATTTATCCAACTATTCTGCTCATGCTGTGCCAGGTTCTCTTCATTGCTTGCGCTATAACCATCGCTGTGATGTACTTTGTCCTATTCGTACGCATCTACAAAAAATCTGTTGTTCAGCGGCGTAGAATGATTCGCATTGTTAGCAATAACAACCAGATATCTACAGGCCAGGCAAACTACACCGATAAGGCAATGAAAGGCAACCAGCCAAATGAAAACAAGGCAAGTGACCAGGTTCGTTCTCAGAAATCAATTCAGAGCATGCCCCAGCCAATAGTGCCCATCGGTGGGAAAATAATCCTGGTGTCTGCCATTCTGCTTGTTATCATCGCCATGTTATATGTCGCAAACATAGTATATCTGCAGTGGACTGACTTTGAAATTGAATCAGCGGAGCATCTCTGGCTGTGGTATTCCTGGACAATGGTAGTTCGGCTTTGTGAAATAGGGTTGTGCTTTACCATCTCAATGGTCGGCACTCAACCACTCATGCACAATGTGCACAAGAGGCGAAGTATGGTGATTATGAAGCGGCGTCAAAAGTCAGCCACAAAGGATATTGACAATGAGGCCTTCAGGTCAGTCACTGCTTTGAAGAGGGACAGCGATGTTCCAAAGAATTTGAACAGAAGTGAAATAACCAGCAAGATTGAGATAGAGAAACCACTTCCATGAGAAAATAACAATGACGACACTCTTGAATGATGTGATTGGCTTCCCTGATGTAAATGGCTTCCCTAATTTAAATGGCTTCCCTGATGTAAATGGCTTCCCTAATTTAAATGGCTTCCCTGATGTAAATGGCTTCCCTGGTGTAAATAGCTTCCCTACTGTAAATGGATTCCCCGATGTAAATGGCTTCCCTGATGTAAATGGCTTCCCTGACGTAAATGGTTTCCCTGACATAAATGGCTTCCCTGATGTAAATGGCTTCCCTGACGTAAATGGCTTCCCTGACACAAATGGATTCCCTGATGTAAATGGCTTCCCTGATGTAAATGGCTTCCCTGATGTAAATGGCTTCCCTGATGTAAATGGCTTCCCTGATGTAAATGGCTTCCCTGATGTAAATGGCTTCCCTGATGTAAATGGCTTCCCTGATGTAAATAGCTTCCATACCGTAGATGGATTCCCGATGTAAATGGATTCCCCTATGTAAATTGATTCCCTGATGTAAATGGCTTCCCTGATGTAAATGGCTTCCCTGATGTAAATGGTTTCCCTGACATAAATGGCTTCCCTGACATAAATGGCTTCCCTGACGTAAATGGCTTCCCTGATGCAAATGGATTCCCTGATGTAAATGGATTCCCTGATGTAAATGGCTTCCCTGATGTACATGGCTTCCCTGATGTGAATGGCTTCCCTGATGTGAATGGCTTCCCTGATATGAATAGCTTCCCTACTGTAAATGAATTGCCCGATGTAAATGAATTCCCTGATGTGAATGGCTTCCCTGATGTAAATGGATTCCCTGATGTGAATGGCTTCCCTACGGTAAATGGCTGCCCTGATGTAAATGGCTTCCCTGCTTAATGCTGCGTAATGTTATGTCCTTGAATTGCATCTCAACGGGAAAGGATCATTCCTTCAGGCAGAATTAGACTGAAGAAATTTTAGTAATAAATAACCTCGATATAGTGTGATATCTACATAGATTTCTTGTATATTCTAATATGCTTTTAGCCATTCGTACGATGCTAAATAATCTTATTATTATAATAGAGACGGTTCAGGCAGCAAAAGTAGGCAACGGACCAGTAGACAGGTAGATTTACTTGGAATTGATAGTTTATTATCCGAGATAAACTACATATCTGGCTGAAAGGTATAATAGCCAATCACATATATAATTAGATATTAAATTTAGTAAAGATCAATGAGAACTAAATGTATAAATAAATAAATGGAATTTAACGTTGGAGGATGCCTGCAGCATGTCTGACATGTCTGACATGTCCGACATGCTCGAGTGCAGTGCTCAAACGTCCTTCCCTCAGAGGCAAGCCAATAGATATGCTAGCAGACACCACCTAGTGAGGGAAGGAAGAACTCGCCCTTTCTCAGCACTTATCACATTTGCAGGCTCAAGCAAAGACCCTATAATACTAAGACGGCTCACTCAGCCTGTACTGCGTAATCAGAATGATCAAACCCACCACTTGGTGCGCTGGCTGTTCTCTTGGTTAAACAGTTGCTATATTATATGTATAAATGTATATATCAATGTGACAGATGTGTGATGACGGTGATGATGATGCTGATCCTGATGATGATGTGTATTTGTTCATAGCAATTTCATATTGATGTGTATTCATATTTACCTATCTCATGTATAATATAATTGTATGTGTTTACACATGAAACACCAACCAGCAGCCGGGCTGATCAAACCCACGACGAGGTGGCACTGCAAAATTTACATTACCATGGGAGAGATAGGGAGTGAGCTGTCTTAGTGGTATAGGGTCTTTGGCTCAAGTAGGCAAGTGATGCAAAGAAGTGCATGTAACTCATCCTAGGCCTGCAAATGCCTAACTAAGCTCAGCCCACGTCAATGCCAATATGATTCCCTGTTTATATGGCGCGGTAAACTGCTTCGTTAGTTCTGGGAGTGCTCACTCACCAGATGGCCAGATCTCACAGTGGGGCAGCACTAGTTTGTTTGTTGTTGTTTTACGTCCTAGCAACATCTGAGGTCATATGAGGATGGCTACCCACTTGTGACAGTGCGCACTCATGGCGACTTCATAGTGCTGTCCCACTGGGAGACCAGGCCGCCAGCACCATGACTTGATATCCCACTCAGTCACATTTTCCTGACACTGAGCCAACCAGTCCTTGTCCTATCCTAATAATGCCGAGCACCAGGCTAGGAAGCAACAAGTATCAATTTTTAAGTCATTGGTTTGACTAGACCAGGGTTCGAACCCACGATCCCGATTTACCAACATGGGAGACAAACGCTCTAACTCATTCGGCCATCCTGTCTTGTCGGGGTAGCACTATAAAGTCAGCATAGCATGAGTGGGCACTATCACAAATCAGCACTCGCCCTGATATAACCTTATGTAAAGCCTGGAACAAATAAACAAACCTTCCTATTACTAATCCATCATTGAATACTTTGGGAAAATGTCAACATTGGGTGTAAATTATTCTAGTTTGCATGTAGAGTCGGTCGCCATTTGTTTGCTATATAAAATTAATAGTACTTGCCGCCTAAGCAATTTTAAATAACCTCTTTTTTGTCTTCCTTAAAAAAGAAATCTATAATGTTATTTAACAAAGCATGGGTCTTAGCTTAATGCACGATATGTACCTAAGAATAGTAATTGAACTGTCATTGACTTTTACAGGTAGAGCATATATGAGACTGTCTCAAAAGGTGCTAAGCAATATGGGACAAAACTTTGTCCATTGTAACGATCAACATACTATCTGTTTATGTATTTGGTCAGGATAAACTGATTTGTTTTATACATGGTGTTTCATAATCCTAATAGAATACATATTGATTTGAAGCAAATGTCCTTGTGTTTTCAGTGTAACCGTTTCTGTGCTGTTTTGTGTCAATCGTTATAATGGATAAAAAAGAGAAGAGTGATCACCTTTTGAGACGGGCTCATATTATGCAACACAAAATTCAGAAATCATAGCAGTGTTTAATAAGAAACTACTAAAAAATAATCCAACCTAGAAAAACAGATGATGCTTAAATGGATTAACACAAAGTATAGTAAAAGCTGGATTTTGGACTTTTTGTAATCTACAAACAGTTACATGCCATAAACAAGAAGCAAGAAAACCTAAATCAGTACTCAAAATTAAATTCCGAAGATTTAAATCAAATTGAATTAGCGCTGCTGAGCAGTGAAAACAAGTGTTCACACCCTTATTTGTTATGAGCAGGGTAAATACATTAATCACTAAAAGAACGTATATTTTCCCTGCAAGAGAAAATAAACTCAACCCAAACCTAGTCTTTGCCTCTTATTCTGCTTCGATTATTTATATGTTAAATATAAATGGGGTTTTATATAAATATTATAGTAATGGAACTGGAGTAGGTTATATGTATGAAGGCCCGTGGAAAGTTCTAGAAAAAAACAGCTTGAGCTGTATGGTTAACGCTTGCATGTGCATGTAAGTAGGGCTTGTGGGTGCTGTGTAGGGGTTTATAAGGCGGTGTTGCAGTTTCCGCGGAACACCAGTTTGCGAGGGACACATCGCTTCTGCGCATGCGTCAAAATCGAACAGCATCATCACTAACCTTATAAATTTAATATATTGTTTTTGGTAAAGATGTTTTCTATATGTGTACCAAGCGATTTGTTTCTAGGTGGTGTGGTTTTAGAGATATTTCACTTTTGCTGTATTTTCTGTATGCAAATTGCTCACGACCATTGACAATGCCTTGAGTTTGATGGTGCACGCAGTGCAAAACATTAGTTTTATTCAAAATTAATAGAAATCAAAAACCCTCACCTTATAAATTTAACATAATCTTGTTGGTAAAGATGTTTTCTATATGTGTACAAAGCGGTTTATTTCTAGGTGGTGTAATTTTAGAGATATTTGACTTTTTCTGTATGAAGATCACTCACGGCCATTGACAATGCATTTGAATGGATGTGTCCCTCGCAAACTGGTGTGCCGCGGAAACTGCAACATCGGCCCCACACAATAGTGAGACACCTGCTGCCACTGAATTTCGTTTTAAATAAAGGATTGGTCTTATTCAGATAGAGATTTGAGAACGACATTGGTATTGTGTTGGTTGTGTAATGGATAATATATATATATATATATATGTATATATATATATATATATATTAAAGTTGCATAGTCCGATGGTTTTGAATTTCTGTAATTTTTCTGAGATAAATATATAAAATCTATCATCAGTATCTACTTTACATTAGTTTAAAGTTACTTATATTTTAAATGGTAAACTTTTTAGATATTTGAAGTACAAACATGGACAATTAGTTTCGGCAAGCTTGCCAACATTCAGACACCATAGACTTCTGCAGAAACAGGTTCTAAAACTTCTATTAAATTGACTCAATATTCCCTTCAATGCAGAAATAAATGTTTAATAATTGCATCAGTATCTAAGTTAGATATGTAGAATCAAATCTAGATAATTATTTTGGTTTTGAAAATTTCATATTTCATCGGACTCTGCAGCTTTAATTACTGGCATGTCCACAGCTGGACAGGACCGAAGGCCAACTCGAAGACATCGAGACAAGTTAGACAACAGGAGAGAGAACCTACCCACAGAGGAAGCAAGATGTGGAAAGTGCCCCCCCTCCCATCCCCGAATTAGAAGTGCTCCTACATTCTTGCGATTTAAGTCATCTCTCAGAATATATTTAACACCACAGTCAAACTAGGCTTCATGACCACTTGCGACAAAAAAAAGGGGTGGTCACAAGTCGTCGCAAGAAAGTTTTGATGTGGTCCTCAATGGTCGCCAGTCTCATTGCGACCACATTGGTCACAAGAAGGCTGTAGGTTTTACCAAAAAAACCTGCTTGCGACAAAAATGGAGATCATCAACCATTTTCATAGTTTGGCGATCAGTCGGGGACCATCACTGACTAATCACGGACTGGTCGGCGACTGTGGCACCACTGCCTACCACCTGCCACTGCCTACCACCTTGGTGATCAGTTGGCGAGTGATCAGGGACTGATCTGCAATCGAACGCTGATTAGTTGCAAACCAGTCACAGAACAATCGCTGATTGTTTGCCAACTGCTCGCCAACCAATAATGGCCAACTGATCACCAACCGATCACCAACCAGTCTTCCTTCCCTGGTCTTCGGCTGCAGTTCTCAACCACATTTTTTCATGCATTTCTTTTTGCTTTGGTCACAAGGAGGTTAATGACCAATGTGGATTTTTTTTGTCGCTAGTGGCCGCAAGCGTAGTATGATTGGGGCCCTTCATCTCAGCGATTGCTGAAAACCATCTTACCCTACTCTGGGCCTAGCTTGCCTCCTCCCCTCCCCCCCGCCCCCCATCCCATCATTCCCCGCTCCACAAATTCCAATAGCATCAGAATAGAGACCCTTGCTCAGTAGTATAGAGAGGACCGATATGGGTCCATATTACGTAATCGTCCCGTGTCAGAGTACCAATGCGGGTCAATGACCTTAAATGACTGCACTGTTGAGGAATAGTGACCTTAAATGACCCATTGCGTGTATACAGGAGACTGGAACGGTGACATCATCAATCCAGTCAAAAAGGTCAAATGAGTTCAACCAAAAACAGATATCCATCCTGCAAGCGAAGGTCAAATGAGTTCAACCAAAACCAGATGCCCATCCTGCAAGGTAGAACGGTGACATCATCATTCCAGTCAAAAAGGTCAAATGAGTTCAACCAAAAACAGCTGTCCATCCTGCAAGCGAAGGTAAAATGAGTTCAATCAAAAACAGATGACCATCCTGCAAGGTAGAACAGTGACGTCATCATTCCAGTCAAAAAGGTCAAATGAGTTCAACCTAAAATCCTGCAAACACAAAATGGGTCATTTAAGGTCACTATCCCTCAACAGTGCGGTCATTTAAGGTCATTGTCCCGCATCGGTCCTCTGATGCGGGACGATTACGTAATATGGACCCATATCGGTCCTGTCTATACTACTTTGCTCTCCTTCTCCTGCATCCATTGTGTGCTCATTGCTTATCTACTAACGCTAAAACTTTACAACTACCAAACTTATAATAGATATACAAATGTTTCCGCACTTGCCCCATATTTTTTTCTTGACGATTTATACTGCCTATCCTGGATAAGTCTGAATAGACTTGTTTTCACCATTAGACAGTTTGTCAATAGAAAGCCCGAGCCTATACTTTTACCGACCCAAAGGATTTTTAACCTCCCACACCACATAGACATGGTATGAGAGCAACTGGCCTTTGATGATGCTGTAAATTATACACAGCGGTGGAAATCCAAATTGGCAGAGATAGGGGCATGGAGAATTGAACCACCGACCTTCAGATTAGGGGTCTGACCTAGGAAAAAAGCCAGGCACTCTAACCACTCTGCCACAGAGAACACCATATAGCAGAACACCAGAATCCAAACAATGAAACTGACTGTCAACCGGATGTGTGGCTAGCATCTCTAATATCATCGCCATTATCTTTTTATGTTTGTTTGTTTAATGAGACCCCTGCTCTCCAGCAAAAAAAAGTAAACATCGGCTATTGGGGGTCCGAGCGCCATCATGAGTCAAAGATTACCAATGCACATCTTTCATCATTCATCACATTCTCCTATCCAAGTTAGGTCATTGTTAAAATCATTTTGCGCTAAATGATAGGAGGGCACGCGTTCACGTCACTTCCGTTTGATGCGGTGAAAACAGATGACAGCAGTGCTTTTTGTTTAATTTACATTCGCAATAACGTAGAATTTCACTTATTGAGTAAGTTATGCTCCTAAATCACATTATTTAAACCCCCGAGTGAATATTCATGGTTCTAAATAACAGAATTAGATCGTAGTAGAGAATAGATTTGTGCGTTTTGTTTTATTTACATTCGCAATAATGCCGCTGATGCGGCAGCGGCCTTAATATCGCTTGGATTTTGGGTTTAATTTGACCAAATTTCACTTATTACCTGGATACCTGGATACCATAAGACGGAATATAAGGCTGAGCCTGTCTGGTATTCTGCTCTTATTGAATTAGATCGTAGCAGTGAAACAAACAAGACTCAAATACACTCTCTCTAGGTGTTTCAATGCTGTGACTGCCATTGTTTTCACCGCCTTGAATAGTTGCTAGGGCGCGATATGCTAAGTACTCGGATATCCGCGCCCTCCTATACAGAATGACATAGCTGGAAGAGAAGTACCTGAGCGCTGAGAAATGTATTGTCCTAAAGAATAAAATCTATTTACCCACCTCCACAAAAAAGAACGACAACAACCTCCTTCGGGCAATTTTTATTTACAAAGAGCCTCCAAATTTATTTAATAGAGGTATATGCTCAGGGAAATATGATCATCAGGAAATTTCATACGTGTACAGCTGATCTCAAGGTAAATTTATTTAGAACTTTCTGCACTCCCTTGTATACGGCCCAGATTTGGTGGAATTATAGAATGCATAGCATTAGAAAACTGAATGTAGCATATAATGACATTATGAGGTTATTTCGCATTCTACCTAGGTATCACAGTGCTAGTCAGCTGTTTGCCAATATTGATGTGCCAGCTGAATTCCAGGCTGTTATCAGGAATCTAATATTCACATTTATTACTAGACTTGACAAGTCAGAAAATGTTATAATACAGGGACTTGTAAAAATAGAAGAGAGTGATCTCAGATTTACGTCTGCCATATGTAGACCAACATTTTGATATTGGTTAGTATGGTAGTATTCATACTATTACTTATATCCTATTCACATTAATTTTTATATCTACCTACTATGGACCAAATTATCTAACTACCATAATCCTGAGTCTGAAATATTGAATTGAATTGAGTAATAAATAAGGTGTTTAATGAAGGATTTACACTTGCTCGAAAAACTAAAATTGTGGGGTAAGTGACCAGCCGGCAGTAGTCATGTGACCACTTGCAGCCCCCCACAGACTAAACATACCTTATTGCAGTCCACCTGCTCATCAGGCAGCTCCAACAGCACCAACAGCTCATTCTAGAACCGCATGCACCCATCATAGCATTAGCTGCGTTCACATAATATCTGCATAATTCTCCACATTATAGAGAGACATAATTACGAAATGGCATTTTTGTCACAGACCAGTCTAATAATGATACCTCCTAAATTCATCAGAAATTATATTTCTCAAGTTCATCAGACAACGATCTGGATACACAGGTCGATTTCAGTGTTTGTTTGTTGTTTAATGTCCTAGCAACATATAAGGTCATATCAGGACGGGCACTGACTTGTGACAGTGCACACTCATGGAGACTCACACATAAAACACTCATCTGCTCATTGGATTCAAACTCCTGACTAATAATTAATTATTAGAATTTATGTTAAAGTTGCATAATCCGATGGTTTTGAGTTTCTTAAATTTTCTGAGATAAATACATTAGGTTGATCGTTATTATGTACCTCACTTTAGCTTGAAGTAACTTTTATTTTCAGTGGCTAACTTTTGAGATATTTGAAGTGGAAACATGCAAAATTAATTTTGGCAAGCTTGTCAAAACTCTGACCCCATAGGCTTCTGCAGTAACAGGTTCTATTCAATTGCCTCAGTATTCCCTTCTGTGTGGTGACAAGTGTTTAATAAGTGCACCAGTATCTAAGTTATAGATATGTAGAATCAAATTTAGATAATTGGTTTGGTTTTGAAAATTTGATATTTTCATCGGACTATGCAGCTTTAATCAAGATGGCAGAACATCTAGGTAATTGAATAAGTCCAGTCAACTCTGGCTGGTAGGGCCTACTGTCAACAGCTCTCTTCCACCATCTAGCTGGTTCGTGCGTTGTCCTGGCAACATCTAAGGTCATATCAAGATGGGTACTGACTTGTTACAGTGCACACTCATGCCCAACTGTAAAGTCAGGCTGCCGGCCCCATGACCCGATATCCCACTCGGTCATATTATCCTGACACTAAGCTGACCAGTCCTTGTTCTATCCTATTAATGCTGAGCGCCAGGCTACGAAGTAACACGTATCAATTTTATAAGTCATTGGTTTGAGTCGACCGAGAACCGAACTCCCGACCTTCCGCACGCCAGGTCCGCGCTCTCTCAATTTGGCCACTGCGTCCGGTCCACCATCTTGGAAGTGGGAAAACAGTGCAGAGGGTGGCGCTTCTATGGTAGCACCGCTCAATAGACCTATTTCATATGACGTCAGCATAGGTATCTAGGTCAGTGCACGCACCTTTTGTGTGCAGGATGACACACGGTCACACTGCAAACTCAATGGCTATGAGCAATCTTCATAGAGGAAAGGTGAAATATCTCTAAAACCATACCACCTAGACACAAACCGCTTGGAACACATATATAGAAAACATATTCAATGAATAGATTATATTAAATTTATACGGTTAGGGTTCTGCATTTCTATTAATTTTGAATAAAATAGACGTTTTGCACTGCGCATACCGGCAAAATCGATGCATTCTCAATGGCCGTGAGCAATCTTAATACAGAAAATGTTAAATATCTCTAAAACCACACCACCTAGACAGAAACCGTTTGGAACACATATAGAAAACATATTCAACGAACAGATTATATTAAATTTATATGGTTATCACCTCCCCCCCCCCCCCAGCAACTCACGGAGCGCCCCCGGTGGTGCCCCCCTCTTCACCAGTCTTTGTACCACGTGTTAGTTGTTTCAGTTGTTGTTTTTTGTCGGATGTTATGAATGTCCTTGACAGTGATGAATTTTGATTCATAAATAAAATAATACAATAAAATTATGTGTCTAGTTGAGCCGTAATACTTTACCTGCAGGAGGAACCATTAAGCGGCTGCCACACATCACTGGATTGGAGGAAATGGAAAGAAACTGAACAAAGTTCGTTGATAGTCCGGTTTGTGTCCATACAAGTTTTGAACATGCACAAACCTTGGACCGGATGTCGCCGAATTGACGTCTACGTTTCTTGTCCGGTTTGAGTCCGTTTAGTCCGCTTACCGTCCGTTGGCTATCCGTCCATGTCCGTTTCATCCAGCGGCCTTTGACCCGATAGCGCAACATTTTGACACATTTAAATACATTTTTATACTTATGACGCCCGGACTAGACAATTCTGTCCGTTGCTCAATCCGGTGATGTATGACAGGGCTTTACACAATGTTGCCAGCACGTGTGCCTACAACTCCAACAACCAACTGCAGAATAATCTAGCCAGGAAACCATCACACAAGACATCTTGGTTTTATTCTTTTATTCACGAAATGAGCAGAACCTACAAAGGTTTAAACCACTCTGAAATATGCTGGAAAGTTTTACATTTTAATCTGCTTTGTAAGGATCTAAATTCTCACGACATAACTGGCGAAGTAAAAGCATAAAACCCTCTGCACAATTACATTTATCTCACTCTGAATGAGACAGCATAGACCTACTATTGGCAGCAGTTTATTGACTAGTTTGTAATTCCGACTGCGCATGCGCTGAAAACAGCGTCGAGAGCAAAACAAAGGCGGCCGGCCATTGAGTTTGCCGATACGTGCAGGGTAAAACTTCGATTTTATTCAAAATTAATAGAAATACATAATAATTTGGCATACGCATGGATGCACACATGCAATATAATGATATAATGAATATATTTGAGACAAAACTAGCCATAGTTAAGCATTTTGAGCTAAGAAACATAAAATTCCACACAAAACAATCAGTCACTTTAAGGCTGATATCCACATCACCATTATTAATTCTTGTTCTAAATATTAAAATGCCAAATGTGGCAACAGACACTTGTTTCAGAGAAATATATAACCAATATATGATTAACCCTACTCATTTTCTAGCTCTACATATGTCATTAACCATAGGATATAAATAAAAACATGAATAAAATAAGTAAAGCTGACTATGGCTATCGCTCTCACAATAGTCTGAGTGCCCAGATTTTTCTAGATCTAAATGCAGATGGCATAAGATGTGTTAATTAGATTGATGTAAATGCAATGCGGGATAAAAGATTAACATCTTACTTTATTATATATACATTTTTAGTTGGTATTCTAGGTTTCAAACAAGAGCTGAGATGAGCTGAAACTAGCACATTTCATAGCTGCACCCAGTGTATTAGCATGTGCCATGTGCTTCTCACAGGTTTCTTTTGCTTTGACGCATCCCACAATGCACCGTGCGGCTGGAATTACGAACTAGTCAATTGCTACTGAAGCAGGTTTTGCTTGGATTTAGACAGGGTTGTCATTCACTCCTACTCTGGATCGGGATTAATCTCTTCATCTATGTTGGTACCAGCACACAGTAGCGATAAGTTTATCATGGATAAGTCTGAATAGACTTGTTTTCACCATTAGACAGTTTGTCGATAGAAAGCCTTGAGTCTACACTTTTACCGACCCAAGGGATTTTTAACCTCCCACACCACATAGACATGGTATGAGAGCAACTGGCCTTTGATGTCGCTGTAAGTTATACACAGCGGTGCAAATCCAAATTGGCAGAGGTGGAGGCACGGGGAATCGAACCACCAACCTTCAGATTAGGAGTCCGACCTAGAAAAAAGTCAGACACTCTAACCACTCCGCCACAGAGAACACCATTGGTTTGACTCGATCAGGAATCGAACTCCCAACCTTCTACACAGCAAGCCTTCGCTGTTACCAATTCGGCCACTCTGTCCGGTGAATCAATTTGTCAAAACTATATATTACTTAAACTTAAAGCTGCATAGTCCAATGAAAACATCAAATTTTCTAAATCAAAGCAATTATCTAGATTTTATTCTACATTATCTAACTTAGGTACCGACACATTTTTAAGCATTTGTTGCCACATAGAAGAGAATACTACGTCAATTTAATAGAACCTGTTACTGTGCAAACTAAGTGCGGAGTATGGTGTCAGAGTTTTGGCATGCTTGTCAAGATCAATTTTGCAAGTCAAATATGTTAAGATAAAAATTACTTCAAACTATAAAGTAAGGTAGATAATAGGGTTAAATGAGTGGGTGACGCTCATTTGCTGTCATTGCTGGGGCACAGAGAACTGGGAAGCAGCCCCTCCCACCTGCCACTCACAGCAGGCCATCCCATTAGCCAACCCCTCAACCAATCATCTTCGACCTCCCAACAACCCCACACTCCCCCGCTGAGCCCGGCACAGCCAGTCGCACCCGGCCCACCGTAGCAGCAACACCTCTTCTAACCCGCCCACCCACAACCTGCACTTAACTCGATCTTTAAAAATAAAACCCGAGCAAAAAACAAAAAATGAACGAAGAACTTGAAAAACCTAAAACCATTGAACTGAAAAAACTTGAACCGAATATGATTGATATGTTTGCCCTGATGTAGATTTGATGATTGTTTAATGATTGTTACAATGCCTTGTGATTGATTAATGACGGTTTTGATTGGTGGTTGCTTTACGCCGTGTCGGCAGCATAGGCCATATTCACGGCGAACTAATGACGGATTGATGACTGATGAAAAATGCCGGTCCCCATCCTTAAAATGTCCTGTACTCATGATTAAAATGTCAACTTGATTAAATACCATAACTTCTTCGCCATGTCGGGCCTTGTTACCGGCCACTCATATCTGTAAGAAGTAGAAATCAACTACTCCGCCAGTTACCCGGTCTGTCATGGAAATAAAGTTGTGTTATTCCCAACCTCTGCTTCTGTCTTCTCTGGGCCCCGGGTAGCAATGACAATAAATTTAATATATTCATCTCAGAAAAATGACAGAAATTCAAAACCATCGGACTATGCAACTTTAATGCAATGACTTAAGATTAATACTATTTTCCGTAGTCATATTTGGTGTTTTGGCTGGTTCCAGTACACAGTGGTTATCTATACTCAATCGCCACAAATGTTACACGGTTATTCTGTATGCCAGACACATTACATAGTGTCATTACGCTATCGAACAAATGAAGAAAGGCTATACAAGCCTCATTCGGACTGGTTCCAGTACACAGTGGTTATCTATACTCAATCGCCACAAATGCTACACGGTTATTCTGTATGTTAGGCACATTACATAGTGGCATTACGCTATCGAACAAATGAAGAAAGGCTATACAAGCCTCATTCGGGCTGGTTGCAGTACACAGTGGTTATCTATACTCAATCGCCACAAATGCTACACGGTTATTCTGTATGTCAGACACACTAAATAGTGGCATTACATTATCGAACAAATGAAGAAAGGCTATACAAGCCTCATTCGGGTGGGTTCCAGTACACAGTGGTTATCTATACTCAATCGCCACAAATGTTACATGGTTATTCTGCATGTCAGACAAATTACAGACAAATGAAGAAAGGCTATATAAGCCTCATTCGCCATCACACACAAAGAACACATTATGGGCCATTCAAATACTACGTAGCGCTTAAGGGGGTGGAGGAGTGTAGGCCCAAGTATTATGTGGCATGTATCGTCTAGCACTACGGAGCGTCACAAGGGGTGGGGGGTCTAATTTGGACAAAATAGCTTTGCGTATTATCTGAATTGCCCCTTATGAGTCGACCTGTAAACATATATTTTCAATAGATTTAATTGTTTTTACTTAGCACTAAACAAATAAAAATAAAATAAAATAGAGGACCACATTCAGGAATGGACAGTCACACCACATTGTTTGAGTTTAAAGCTAAGATTCCATAGACACTGTATGCAGCATGCAGTATGCGAATGCGACAAAAATTGGAAAAGCATGTAAACGCATGGTGGTGCTTCCATATGTCCGGATGCAAATGCAAATGCAAATGCGGCAAAGTGGATCTTCAATGGATCGCTGCGAATGTGAATGGCATGCTGCATACCACGTGCAGGGGCCTAGCTAGGCGTACACACAAACAAAAACTAAAAAAATAATAAAGAGAGAGAGAGAGAGAGAGAGAGGAGGCATGTAGTAGTCCAGAGTGTCAAAAACTCAAGTCTAAAATGTGTAAAATCCACCAGCTTAAGCTTAAGCAGCCCCCTAAACCCCCTGCCGAAATTAGGAGTACACATCGTTAAAGGTCTAGCTACGCCCCTGACGTATATGGAATCTTAGCTTAACACTGGTGTGCTCATCAGACAATATTATCTGCTCTATCAACATGTGTGAACACTTCGTAGTCTTGGACATTGAAGTTGAAGTCGCCCATGAGTATGGAGGGAGATGCTTGTGGGCCATCGTACGTGTGAGGTAGGTTGGAATAGCACTGCATGCCCACATTACATCCATCGGCCACACACAGGTCCGCGCCTGCACCGAACATGGGCCCATACCTGTAAAGTGTAAGGTAGAGTGTGACTAGTGAACATGGGCATGTGTCTGGAACATGGAGTGTTATGAATGAACATGGGCTTGTGTCTGTAACATGGAATGTAATGAGTGAACATGGGCTTGTGTGTAGAACATTGAATGTAATGAGTGAACATGGGTTTGTATCTGTAACATGGAGTGTAATGAGTGAACATGGGCTTGTATCTGGAACGTAGAGTATAATGAGTGAACATGGGCTTGTGTCTGGAACATGGATTGTAATGAGTGAACATGGGCTTGTATCTGTAATACAGAGTGTAATTAGTGAATATGGGCTCATATCTGTAAGATGGAGTTAACAAGTGAACATGGGCTCATGTCTGTAACATGGAATGTAATGAGTGAACATGGACTTGTATCTGTAACATGGAATGTAATGAGTGAACATGGGCTCATATATGTAATACGGCATGTAATTAGTTAACATGGGCTTGTATCTGTAAGATGGAGTTAACAAGTGAACATGGGCTCATGTCTGTAACATGGAGTGTAATTAGTGAACATGGGCTCATGTTTGTGTACATGGGCTTGTATCTGTAACATGGAGTGTAATTAGTGAACATGGGCTCATATCTGTAACATGGAGTGTAACGAGTGAACATGGAATCATGTTTGTGTACATGGGCTCATATCTGTAACATGGAGTGTAATTAGTGAACATGGGCTCATATCTGTAACATGGAGTGTAATGAGTGAACACGGGCTCATGTTTGTGTACATGGGCTCGTATCTGTAACATGGACTGTACTTAGTGAACATGGGTTCATATCTGTAACATGAAGTTAATGAGTGAACATAGGCTGAAATACGGGGTTCCCGCATTTACTAACTAAAGACTATGCATAACTGAATTGATAATTGCATAATTAATTGTGATGGGCGAGATAAACAATTGCTTTGTGTGTTGGATCCAACCAAATGACTATTAATGATTACTGAAACACTATCTAAAACTTAACACTAGTGTCTTAAATAATAGGAGAATTTTACCAACTGGGTCACATCCAAGTCGGTGATTCCTTAAAGGGACCAGATATAGGTCGCTGAGACACTACTGACAAATGCTCTCCAAGCATAGGTTTGTCAGTTTTCAGTTTATGCAATTACATATGTGGGGGGAGAGTGCTGACATTGGTTGCTTCTGTTGTGTTTTATTTAGTCCAGCAGCACTGACACTTTTAGACAACCATATAGACAACAAAATGTTAGAAATTGCAATCTAAAATGATAAATATAAAGTTCAAATGTTTATTTATCATAACCAGCTACATTTTGTGTGAATAATTGATTAAATCATGTAGATTAATAGACTTTAAAAGTTGAATTGAGAGCTTTATGTGGCTGCCATCTTGGTGGTTGCCATGGCTTCCTGTGTGTGGGGAACTCCTCTAGGTCATGTGATGAGGGAATCCCACCTATGATGTCATTCATACATCACAGACCTCAACTCTCCTCCCACATGTTCAGTGCCATGAACTGAACAAACTAAGCAAAGGTATGTTTGGAGAGCTTTTGATGCTGGATTTGTTTGTATCTGGGTGAGGTATAGCCGGCGACTTTAATACACTATCCAAAGGACACAACTATTACTTAAATATCCACTACTGATTTAGTAGACTATAAGCCCTGTATCAGTATGTTTGTAGCACCTTGTGTTCCTAGGTGGTCAAGCGTCCAAGTACGGACGAGGCTCAATGTTGCTTAACTTTGGTGATCAGATGAGAACCGGTGTTTCCAACATAATACTCGCTGTATTGCAATATTGTATCCAACACCACACCCCACAACAGCTACTTAAGCCTATGTAAAACACCAATACTATCAATATTGATTCAGGCATTTTTGCTGTTGCTCTACAGGCCTCATTTTCGATTTCTTCGCATGAATAAGGTCAAATGGAATTAAAATATTCACCTATACATTAATTTTTACAAATAAATGACTAATCTGACATGGGCATACAAAGTTTATGTAACATCTCAATGAGTAAAATATCCATATTTCTTATTAAATGTCTTAATATTATTGATAACGCATTCTTTATGCTTACATGCATTGCAAAGCCAAGCGGCCTACTCAGCCACATAAAACTGATATCAGACGGGTCTTGTGGGGCATAGGTAATGAAGTAGGGTCCCGGGTCTTTTGTGACCGCAGAACCATCTGGTGAATGGTTCGTGTAACCAGACATTTTTCAAATCCACATTGACAGCTTGCTTAGTTACTTTAACAATTATAACCGTTTGAGAAGGTAGACTTATCTCCGCCGCCTATAGAAAGCCATCCATCTCTCTGCTGCTGAAGATTTCTCCCTAGAGCGGCTGTCACACCTCGCCAGATTGAACAACCGACAGAATTGTCTTGTCCGGTGGTGATAAGTATCAAAATGTATTAAAATGTGTCAAAATGTTGCGCTGTCGGGTTAATGGCCACTGGACGAACGCACATGAAATGGACATGAAACAGACATGAAACGGACATGACTGGATAGCCAATGGATGAAACATACTCAAACCGGAGAAGAATCATAGACGTCAATCCGGCGGCATTCGTTCCTAGTTTTGTGCATGTTCAAAACTTGTATGGACACAAACCGGACTATCAACGGACTTTGTTCGGTTTCTGTCCGTTTCCCCCAATCCGGTGAGGTGTGACAGACGCTTAAGCCCTCAAATCCCCCAAACCCACTCAGTTTTATGGTGCCAACCGCATTCGCCAGTTGCATGTCAAGGTTAAAGTGTGTAGCATTTAGTGGGAGTTATGCAGAGGCTCTATAATTAAAAGTGGAATGGAAAAGTCATGGACCCCTCCCCCCCCCCATCCACATTTGACAAACAACTATTATAACTCAATGACTCGAGACTCACTATCACTACTCGAGATCCACTACCACTACTTGAGACCCATTACCACCACTGAATAATTACATCTTCAACCAGCAATGCACACAATATAAACCACTATACATGCACAACATGCACTATTTAAAGACTAACCGTTATTAAAACCAAATCTAAATGATGTACAAACACAGCATATGATTTAGCCACTAGTGTACATTACTGCACACGCTATCTTGATGCATATACCTTCCACTATGTTGAACACCTATGCTGTACACTATGCAGCATAGGCTGCTCCCCCACTTTCTTTTTTATGTTCAGAATGGGTTGCGCTGCACACAATGCAACACATTCCACTTCCACTATGTGCAAATAAAATGCGATCACTCCAACGGCTGGAAGACCAGTGCCCCGGCGCTGACAAAATATGTATTCAGACGAATAAAATGTTTACCAAAAAAAAAAAAAAAAGGTGATATGTGGAAGACTTTACCGTGCATGGTGCAGCGTGGCAAACTTGGGGCTCGTGACGTCATACTTGGTGGGAGGGACGCCCTGCTGATTACACAGTGTGAACAGGAAGGCTCTGAAAAAACAAAATGGCGGACATTTTCATTTGGCGTGTGATGAACTGCTATGAATAAAAGGACAATATGCCCTGAGTTAGCTTAAACGGAGGGGTTGACCCTGTTTTATTAGCCGTCAGTACAAGTGACCTACCACTACACGTCCAGATACTGATATAGCCTCTAGCTACTATATGGGGTTGGTCCATTTCAGGCAAAGTTCCCCAGACGTGTCTGCTGCTACCAGTCCTGTCGGCCATAATTGAACAATGCGAACACGGATAAATGATATATATACATTTGGATTTTTTAATGAACAGAAAATGACAATCGTACATGCTTGAGTATATAATGAGAGAAAGCCCTGAGATGCTTTAACCCTATAGTTCTAGTCTCTTATTGTGGGGTGGGCGGGATGGCAGAATAGAGAGGTCCGTCGGCGTCCACCCCCAAATCGTAGTGGCAGAGTTTTCAGTTTTGCGCGCCTTATATAGCAGCTGGCCGGGTCCGAAACGTCACTACTACGTCCAGTTTTCGTAACTGCGTAGTAGATTTTGGCTGCTGACGTTGTATCTAATTTACATATGCAAATCCACCAGCTCTCGCCCGTGGTTACTCGGCGTAGTTACAAAAGACCCGCTCGGCGATGTATACGTCGATCTATATATTTAGTGTTAAGGTTCAAATACAGGTGGCGCCAGCGGCCGTTGAATAGGTATCCGACTACGCCTTGTTCGATTACCCATGTTGCGAGCAACATCGACAATGACACACCTGAATCAGTAAGTGCACAGGCTTCCCGTGTGGAAGGTCAAGACTTTGAATCCCGGCCAACGAGTCAAACCAATGACTTACAAAATTGATACTTGTCGCTACCTAGCCTGGTGTTCAGCATTACTAGGATAGGGAAAAGACTAGTCAGCTCAGTGTCAGGATAATGAGTCTGAGTGGGAAATCGGAGCATTGTGCTGTTGGCCTGGTCTCGCAATTGGATACCATTGTAAAGTTGCCATAAGTGTGCAATGTCACAAGTGGGTACCTATCCTGATATAACCACAGATGTTGCCAGGATGTAAAACCCTAACAAATATACAAAACAAACCTGTGTGATGGAACGAAACGGCCAGGAGGGCGCTTGTTACTCCTCCAGGGCACGTCACTGAACCCTCCGCATACACTGTTAGTCGCGCCCTGCAATGGATAGGTGAAATGTGGTATTAATATAGGCATAATATGTTTGTACTACATGTATATCAAAGTTGCAAAGTCCGATGGGTTTTGAGTTTCTGTCATTTTCTGAGATAAACATATTAGGCTGATCGTTATAATCTACCCTACTTTCACTTGAAGTAACTCTTATTTTAAATAGCTAAGTTTTGAGATATTTGAACTGCAAACAAGCAAAATTAGTTTTGGCAAGCACGCCAAAACTCTGACACCATAGGTTTGTGCAGTAATAGGTTCTATTAAATTGCCTCAGTATTCCCTTCTATGTGGTGACAGATGTTTAACAAGTGCACCAGTATTTAAGTTAGATATGTAGAATCAAATTGAGATACTTGTTTTGGTTTTGAAAATTTGATGCTTCATTGGACTGTGCAGGTTTAAATCTGCGGCGTCTGCACCACGTATTAGTATATATCTATGCTGATAGTGCTGCGGGATTGAAAAATCCCGGAAATCTGAAGCCTTAAAGCTGCATAGTCCGTTGAAGCGACAAATTTTCAAAACCAAAACAATTATCTGGAATTGATTCTACATATCTAGCTTAGATACTGATGCATGTATTAAGCATTTGTTGCCACATAGCAGGGAATACTGAGGCAATTTAATAGAAGCTGTTACTGCTGTAGTGGTCTGCACTGACCTCTCGGGCATGGAGCCGCATAGACAGGTAGGCATGGGTAGTATGGTGATGTCAGGGAGCCTAGGTGGTGTAATGGTTAGCACACTGGCCCGGAATGCAAAGAGATGTGGGTTCGAGTCCCGCTCTAGGCGCAGTATTTCCCATTTTCATCACCCCCACGACACTGCTAAAGCCTATGGTGTCAGAGTTTTGGCGTGCTTGCCAAAAGTAATTTGACATGTTTTCACTTCAAATATCTCAAAACATAACTGTTTAAAATAAACAGGACTTGAAGCTAAAGTAATGTTGATTATAACGGTCAGGTTAATCTATTTATCTCAGAAAAATTACAGAAACTCAACACCATCGGACCATGCAACTTTAACTGACCATCACAATAGATATTTTCCGTTGAGGATGCGCAGTGAGCTGCAACGACCAATATTAGTTCTTGTAACTTCCACCAGAGGGCAGTACACACCAAAAATGCTGAATATAGGCTAAGTTTTGTCAGTTGGGAGTTTGAAGCAAGTTTAATCTTTTGAGATATTTGAAGTGAAACTATGCCAAATTAATGTTGGTGTTTATGTCAATATCTTGACCAAATTGGTTTTGAAAATTTGATGTGATCATCATACTATTACAGATTGAAGTGTTTTGATTGTGAAAATTTGATGTTTTTATCGGACAATGCAGCCTTAAATTCAATTCAATTCAATTATTTATTTCAGACTCAGGATTATATTAACTAAGTGCTTTGTTTTGAAAATTTGATGCTTTCATCATACAATTACAGATTGAAGTATTTGATGTTTTTTGGGGTTTTTTTTTTTGGTCCATTAGTTGTTTAAGCAGGGGAAATTTCAGTCATAGACGACTGGTCTTCCTCATTCCACTGCTGGTCGATAGAAAGCCCGAGCCTACACTTTTACCGACCCAAGGGATTTTTAACCTCCCACACCACATAGACATGGTATGAGAGCAACCGGCCTTTTATGACGCTGTAAGTTATACACAGCAGTGGAAATCCAAATTGGCAGAGCTGGGGGCATGGGGAATCGAACCGCCGACCCTCAAATTAGGAGTCTGACCTAGAAAAAAGTCAGACACTCTAACCACTCCGCCACAGAGAACGCCAAATTTGATGTTTTTATCAGACAATACAGCCTTAAGTTCTTTGTGTTGAAAATGTGATGCTTTTATCGGACTATGCAGCTTTTAAGTGCTTGTTGTCTTATCTGGGCTCAGTTAGAACTCATGACAGTACCAAGCCCGAGATATTCTCTTTAATAGGAAAGATAATAGCGGCATTGACGCGGAGTGGTTACAGTGTCTGACTTTTTTCTAGGTCGGACTTCTAATCTGAAGGTCAGTGGTTCGATTCCCCATGCCTCCACCTCTGACAATTTGGATTTCCACTGCTGTGTGTAACTTCCAGCGTCATCAAAGGCCAGTTGTTCTCATACCATGTCTATGTGGTGTGGGAGGTTAAAAATTCCTTGGGTCGGTAAAAGTGTAGGCTCGGGTTTTCTATGGACAAACTGTCTAATGGTGAGAACAAGTCTATTCAGACTTATCCATGATAGGCAGTATAGGAGGAGCTACAAATAATAATAAAGAAAAGACAAGAGAGGCAAATGGATTGGCAACTTTATAATATATCTCGACCAATGGCTCGGAATACCCGTACCGGTAACAAAAATAAAAATAAAAAACAAGCGAGTGGGGCGAAGCTGGTGCACCGATGGTGTATTTATAGGCCAGCGCAGGACCGAATCACCGCCGGGCAGGCTCGCAGCAAAAGGCATAGTGCCAAAATCAATAGACCATTTCGTAATAACCTTGGTTAACATTCGAAGAGAAGCATAATGTATTTTACGCCTACCTATACTCGCATAATTCTTTATACGCCTTATATATCTTCAGGAAATTGCCACGGCTGAAATTAGTGCAGCGGTATGGCCATATTTCACATTCATAAGGTCGGGCCAAAACCATCTCGCAAGGCACGGTGAGAAGAAAAGAAGGCGGACAAAGGAAGAGGTTGGAAGACAACGACAGTGAATGGACAGGCCTGGAGTTCGGCAAGTCTCAGAGGGCAGTGGAGAACAAGGGCCAGGACCCAGTGTTATTGAGCCAAAACGTGTTATTGAGCCAAAACGTGTTTAGAGCGGGATTTCCAGTTTAGCGGCAAAAAGTCTGTATGCGACGGGCGGTGTTACGCTAACACCGCGTGTTTACGGTCCGCTACACTAAACCCGCTTCATAGCATGTTTAAGGTTGGTGTTAGGGTTACGTTAAGCCCAAATTGAATGCTATCATATTTAACAGAATTAAATACACAATAAGTGAAATTTGATCAATTTAACCCTAAAAGCGAACCGATATTAATGCCACCTCCGCGTTAATCATATTGTCAAATCGACGAATGTAAACAAAACAAATCGCCACCACCGCCGCGTCGACATCAATATCCATACTGGCCGCTGCCGCAGTGCTGGCTGGTGCCCGGCGGTGTTCCGGCAGTGTTGGATACCGATTAGGCGGTGATCGCCGGGAACCGGCTGCAAGGGATTCACGTTTAGCTAACACGCACCGTTTAGGCGCCTCTGCATACGGCATGACATACTTCGCGTGGGCGGTGATAGCTAAACGCATTTACCGGATAACACCAATCGACGCTAACACCACGTCCTGCATATGGCCCCAGGGGGAAATGCAGAAAACTGGTTGCAAAGTCATCTGTGGTACCATAATGAACTTAACGGTTGAAGGATTGATGATGGATAGACATTGGAGAGGACACCCACAAAGGCCACTATCGCTCCGGTGGCGCCACCTTCAGGAACCTGGCTCGTTACCCATACGCTCGATAGGTGGCGAAACAATATCAAATTTCCCGCCAATTCGGTCACGTGATCCTACGCCGGTTTGAACTCCACGCACAACAGTCACAGCCGCCGCCATCCTCGCACCATCCAGCTTTCTTCGCCCACCCACCCACACCATTAGATATAGCTTGAATCTATAGGGTTGAGGGTTCGAGTCCCACCCGATCCATTCATCAGCAGTGGACCCGAGGAAGCAGAATGATGGCGGTTCCGGTTCCATCAACTCATACCTGTACCAATGACATAACCGATAAAATAAAGCCATTGTACCAAATGCTGTCTCGTGTTGTGAATTATATGACTTCCGGGCTCCGTCGACCTCCATATGTGAGCAAAGAAATAGTTCTTTTTTTGCCTTAACCAGCAGGCATTAGAGGCCCAATAGGGCCTAGGTCAGCCAGAAGAGGATCTGTAAGTTAATGATGTGAAGTGCCGGCATGTGATTGGGTGCAGGGGAAAAAACCTGAACATTTTCTTACGTTATCATGGGGACACACAGCATCCCACTGAGTCGCGAGAGGGATGCAAATAGTGTACTTCAGAGGTGTTTCGGTGGCCAGAAAAAAACCCGAAATTAAACAAAAAAAACGGAATTCCGGTTGTGGCAGCCAGAAAAAAACCCGGAATTTAACACAAAAAAACGGAATTCCGGTTTCGGCGGCCAGAAAAAAACGGAGAAATCACATGCCTGGAAGTGTTATTGTTTTGAAAATTTGACACTTTCATCGAAGTATGCAGCTTTAGCTTACAGGCCCTAACTCACCTCTATGACCGTCAAGGTTGGCGCATGCCCGTCACACTCTCGGTGGAAGTCCGCAGCAGCAAAGCCGTCACGTGACGCACGGTACAGCAGCCGCCATGTTTGTTTGACATCACCACACCTGCAGCCAGGAGTGAACGCTCAGGGTTTTACATCCTAGCAACATCTGAACTCAAGTCAATACAACCACCAACTTGTGACAGTGCACACTTGTGCCGGCTTTATAGTGCTGCCCATTGAGATGCCATGCTGCTTACACCATGATCTAATATCCCAGTTGGTCAGGTTATCTCGATACTGGCCCAAAAACTAATCCTTGTACTATCCTAGTAATTTGAGCACTAGGGAACGTATTGAAAGGTATCACTTTTCTAAGTCTTTCAGCAATCTTCTCCCAGAAAGTGTATGCGTACAGGTTTCTACATTGGTGTATCCCATCCCATCATGCACTAGACGGACCTACACAGTCTTTGTGCAAGCTTTAATGTCTTTGCTACTTATATTCTATCGTCCGTGTCGATGACAGAAAACTTAAGTCTGTGACATTGTATGTATTTATGTATGTATGCATGCAGGTGTATGTATGTATGTATGTATGTATGTATGTATGTATGTATGGATGTATGTATGTATGTATGTATGTATGGATGTATGGATGTATGTATGTATGTATTTATGTATGTATGCATGCGTGCATGTGTATGTATGTATGTATGGATGTATGTATGTATGTATGGATGTATGTTTAACCATCGGGCTATTCCACCCCCGGATGTATGTATGGATGTATGGATGTATGTATGTATGTATGTATGTATGTATGTATGGATGGATGTATGGATGGATGTATGCATGTATGTATGGATGTATGTATGTATGGATGTATGTATGTATGGATGTATGTATGTATGGATGGATGTATGGATGGATGTATGGATGTATGTATGGATGTATGTATGGATGTATGTATGCATGGATGTATGTATGTATGTATGGATGTATGTATGTATGTATGGATGGATGTATGTATGTATGGATGGATGTATGGATGGATGTATGTATGTATGTATGCATGTATATATGGATGGATGTATGTATGGATGTATGAATGTATGTATGTATGTATGGATGTATGTATGGATGTATGTATGTATTGATGGATGGATGTATGTATGGATGTATGTATGTATCTATGTATGTATGTATGTATGTATGTATGGATGGATGGATGCATGCAAGTATCTTCCTACCGATCTCTCTCCTTACGTATCGACATATCTACCTCTTTCTCTCTAGCTACCTCTCTCTAGCTAGCTACCTATCTCTCTAGCTAGCTACCTATCTATCTAGCTACCTATCTAGCTACCTATCTAGCTACCTACCTAGCTACCTACCTATCATTCTATCTATCGGTCATTGGTTTGACTCGACTGGGAATCAAACTCCCGGCCTTCTGTACAGGAACCCTACACTCTACCAATTCAGCCACCGCGTTCAGTCAGCGCCAGAGGATGAGTGAGTACGGATGTTGCTATAGTTACCATGAGTTGAGCAGTCGCTGGTGTTGCAGCCGGTCACCGGTGAGCAGCTCAGAGCCAGCGAACAGATTGTGGGAGATACGCGGGCAAAGTCTTTGGTCTGCACTCTGTGAGCAGCTAGCCGGGACAGTGGCAAACCGGTACCTACGAAACAAGCAAACAAAGTGTTGGAAACTACAGAAGTTCTTCAATAGAATCTCGACATAGTGTAAAAATATATGGATTTTAGGTCCGGAATTATATATTGGCAGAGGGCATGATTATCCTCGGGCGACGGAGTGGGGACCGAGGTTATGTAATAGAAAAGCACTGGGTGCCCCACTCGCTGTGTGACATATTAAGCTATGTGAAATATATGTTAGTACATAGTGCCCGAGATAAGGTGATGTTCCTATGTGAGAGACAGTTAATGTTGGATGAAATGTTCCCTCTATGCACCCATAAAGAGTGCAAGTGGAGGAAAAGAGCATTTTTAATATATATATTTATTGTAACTGTCTGCAACTACCTGTTACCACAGGGCCGATGGGCAAGCACACCAGCCACTCTGCATACAGCATGGACACCACCTACAGCTGGGTTGAGTGACAGCCACCCAGGCTGTGGAGGGTGCCTGATTGGCTGGCTGTGGGATGCCCAGTCTCCTGCACTCCCTTGCCCCACCTGACCACACTAGCCTCACTTTGATATTAATTATTCAAGAAACTGCTCCAGACACACTGGGCAGAAAGCACTCTACTCCTGGCTCTTGAGTGAGACACACTCACCTATAGAGCAGGGACCCAGACACTTAGTCTGATGCTACCACCTTTCATATATACAAACTGAGCTGTGTGCAACAACCACGGGACTCCGGTTCAATGGGCTGTAGGCACTGATTCATAGACATACTAAAGAGGTAATGAGACTCTGTGTGGACAGAAGGTAAGGGGTCAGGGTGATAGGTCACTGGTAGGTGAACAGGTTGTTGTTTGTTTTGTTTGTTTGTTGTTGTTTTACGTCCTAGCAACATCTAAGGTCATATCAGGACGGGTACCGACTTGTGACAGTGCGCACTCATGGCGACTTTATAGTGCTGTCCCACTGGGAAACCAGGCCGCCGGCACCATGACCTGATCCCACTCAGTCACATTATCCTGACACTGAGCACACCAGTCCTTGCCCTATCCTAATAATGCCGAGCGCCTGGCTAGGAAGCAACAAGTATCAATTTTAAAGTCATTGGTTTGACTCGACCGGGACTCGAACCCACGACCCACGACCCCACGGGAGACGGACGGGACGGGAGACGGACGCTCCAACCCACTCGGCCACCCCGTCAGGTGAACAGGAGTTGATGCCAATAAAGCACAACTTCTTCACTGTCAATCTTGCGTGACTTGTCTTCCCTTTCTTCCTTCTGAGTTTGTTTAAGAGGGGCATCAGCTGTGAACTGACTGGAGAGAGTTTATGGTATCTCTGGTGCTCAGACGGCCGGGCATACAGAATATTATAATAGTGTCAGCCCTAGAGTCGCTAGCACCCCGGGTAAGCTGAACTTTGGCGCCTTCGAAAGTATAATTTTTGTTTAATTTAGAATTTTTCGAAATTATATTTGGCGCCTCCCCCCTGGCATGTGGCACTCTGGGTGACTGCCCGAGTTGCCGGTACTGTCAGCCGGCCCTGTCTGGATGTCATGTAAAGTGGTTATATAAAAGTGGGATAGGGTGATGAAAGCATCACATTGCCATAAACAAAACATTCACCTAGATTCAATCCTATATATCCAACATAGATATTTCGACATGCGATATTTCGAAATATTAAGCAAAGAGTAAAACAACAAATCTTAAAACAAAACCTTTTTTTATGGCATTTGACCCGGAGAGTAAATTGCAACTCGCCAGAGAGCCAAATCTCTCGGTAGGTTAATATTGATGGCCGTGAGGGATTCTCAGACTAGGGTGCTGCCACCTGCCGGATTATCATGGAACAGGGTAAGTGTAGTGGAAGGATATGACAGGCACACCACCTAGTGGGAGTAGGGCTCATTACAGTGCTTTCCCATGAAATATACATGCAGTGCTGGTGATGAGGATTCCGAGGGACACCAGTTTGCCAGGGACACTTCCATTCAAATGCATTGTTAACGGCCGTGAGCAAATCTTCATACAGAAGAAGTCAAATATCTCCCAAATTACACCATCTAGAAACAAATCACTTGGTACACATATAGAAAACATCTTTACCATAAAGACTATATTAAATTTATAAGGTCAGGGTTCTTGAATTCTATTAATTTTGAATAAAACTAACGTTTTGTACTGCGCGTACCGTCAAACTCAAGGCATTGTCAATGGCAGTGAGCAATCTGCATACATAAAATACAGAAGAAGTCAAATATCTCTCAAATTACACCATCTAGAAACAAATCGTTTGGTACACATATAGAAAACATCTTTACCAAAAACATTATATTAAATTTATAAGGTTAGTGACGACGCTGTTCGATTTTGACGCATGTGCAGAAGCGATGTGTCCCTCGCAAACTGGTGTCCCTGGGAAACCGCAACACTGCCACCCAAAGACAAACACGTTCCCTAGCCCACCCTGCCTGCTGTACCATTGAAAGAAGGGGGCAGGTTCCCTAGCCCACCCTGACTGCTGTACATTGAAACAAGGGGACAGGTTCCCTAGCCCACCCTGACTGTTGTACCATTGAAACAAGGTGACAGGTTCCCTAGCCCACCCTGACTGCTGTACCATCAACTACAATGTACGGCAATTATAGTGTATTATCTCTTAATGTTAATAATGAGCGGGAGATATACACGGTGTAAATAGTACATATTACGCTAAGTGGCGCGTCTTGTCATACATTGTCTTTGATAACACACAAGCTGTATACTCTCGTAATTATTCTGCTCTACTGTCTTGTCTGTGTGTCGCGCTCTCTAGATATATGTATATATGTACATGCATAAATATATATACAGTATATATCCCAATAGACACGCATTGCGTGAGTGCAGACACATGGATGCGCATCTATTCAAAGTTAAAGAATTTCATGGATTTGTTTTTGTTGTGCCTCTGAAATAAAGTGGGATTTTCTTATTTTATGTGCATTCAGTCTGAATATGATCGTGAATTTTCATTTGTTTTTGTTGTGCCTCTGAAATAAAATGGGATTGTCTTATTTTATGTGCATTCAGTCTGAATATGATCGTAAATTTGTGCATGCTTTCAATCTTGAAATAGGGGTGTGCTTCTATTGGGTAGGGTGCTTCTATTTGGACATATACGGTATATATATAAAGTATATATGTATAAACTATATATTTGAATCCAATTATCTCACCAACCCAAACTATTATATATAACAATCAATATGCAAAAATGTTTTTTTCACTTATATAGTTCTTTCTTATTGTATAATAAGCTTAGTTCTTCGAGCGATTGACAAGCTGACCACCAGTCCCCATGTGGCCGGCACAATACCTGCTCTTCACCACCCGCTACGCTCAGCTTCAGGTGTTTGAGGTGAGGACCCTCGGTTATCCGTAACCGGAAGTACGGCATTGGCCGGAGCCAACCCTTAATTGGACACCCATGGAAGAAGTCAGGCGTAGGACCGGACAAATTCGTCTCATGTAGCGATCAAACAAGATTTCAGAGATCAAATAAAACTATTACTCTTCAATAGTAGCACTAATCTACTCTAATGTATGGGGCAGAGACATGGACAATCTCTAAGAAAATGTACAAACGTTTAGCAGCATTTGAGATGTGGACTTATCGAAGGATGATGAAAATATCATGGACAAAGAAGATCACCAACAAAGAAGTTCTCAGAAAAATTAAAAATAAGAAAAGCTTGTTTGCCACTATACAGACAAAGAAACTTATTTATTTTGGCCACATCATTCGTCAGAGTTCAATATACCGTACATTGTTGGAAGGGAAGGTGAATGGCAGCAGAGGGAGAGGGAGACCAAGAACATCATGGTTTACAAATATTTCACAGTGGACAGGCTTGAATTATTCACAGTCTATCAGAACAGCACAACATCGGGACAAGTGGAGAACCATTGCATCCAACCCTCGACTAGAGGACGGAACTATTGATTGATTGATTGAGTAGCACCGAACCGCTTTCGGACGGCTATTTATAATCTGTGTGTCCCAGTTAATATGAAATGTAGATGAAATAATTGTACCTCTCCAAGGAGAGTTCCATCGGTACGGCTCCAGTGGGCTCGACTTCCTCGGCGAAGACGCGACTGTCAATAAGGAGCAGCTTGACATGGTGGATGACTTTGGAGAGATGCTGTACAAAGAATTAAAAAATAAGACCAAGCAATGACAACAATCATCATAGTGACAGTCACTTATTTACTGCAACTCATCCCTAGTAAATCTCTGTAAAGTGTAATCCCACTAAACTGACATTGGGTGCTGTGAACAAAGCAGTCCAAATTAACGAGGGGTGACTGTATCCAACAAAACTATTACTGATTGTGTATTCTTTTAAATACAAGCATTTATGTTATTCATTCCTCTTAATTTCTCTTATTGACAAGTGGCAATTTGTGTTTGTTGCCATTTTTAATGGCCAATATCTCGAAAAACAATTGTCCTCACTCATTAAAAAAATAGGCGTGAAATATGAATGTTGCTTGGACGTAAGATAGATTCCAGAAATACAAGTTCCTGTGGCCATTATTTTTTCAATAATTGAGGTCTGTAATGTGGGTTCCATGCAAAATGGCAAAATATCAGATTTTTGCAGCAAGTTTACGAATAATAAAAACCATACCAATTTTTTTAACTAAGCTTCCAATTTGAATCAACTTTGCTTCATTTCTCCTGGTAAGACCTATCGAACTACATCAAAATAAAATACTTCCACTTGAGTTGCAAACATGACTTGGGATACCTACTGTAGCGTTATACTGTCAAAAGGAAGGTTACTGTCAAAACTGTCCAGATGAAGTGATTCAATTAAAATATTGTGCATGTTATTCATAACATGGGTAATTTACGGGGCGGAGAGTCGCCCAAACGATATGACACTGGTGGTGCCACCTAGCCTCAAACCCCCAAACTGACCTGGCCGCCGCCGCGCACGCCGTCTGGCGGATTACCCCGGAGTAACTCCTCCCACCGCCTCCAGGGCCCACCGACCCGACCAGACTTTGAATTTCCCACCAAAACAGTCACGTGACCAACCTCCTCCAGGTTCAAACCATCACAACTGTTCCTGCCGCCATCAACGGAACACCGATCTAACTTCCCCCACCCACCCACACCGCTGATAAACAGGTAACGGGTGGGGTTGAGGGTTTGAGTCCCACCATCAATTAACCTGTGAATGAAAAGACTGACATTTGACCTGACATAAACATTGTAGATTTGAATGTACTGATTGATAATTGACCTGAACTAACCATTTGGATTGAACGTACTGATCCTCTCTGCTTCTGAATAAAAGACTAACCACTATAACATCATGACTCCGCCTTCGTAAATTAGAAAAACCTGGGCTATATCCAACTCTCTCAACCTTGGCCATCTGAGTGTCAAACAGATCCTTCAGGTAGTTTCTCTGTGACTTACTCAAATTCAATAATTACTGGCATTTCGGAGGCTCAGGCATCCAATAAGTAAGTACCTTCTTTTTGTATGGCTTTGGTATCCAACAACTGCTTTGTTAAGCGGTGATTCCATATAAGGGGCATGTGGTATGTGAATGCGTATGAGGTATGCAGCGACTTTTCGCTGTTTTATTGGAAGCGGCACACTCAGTTCGCATTCGCACCAATCGCTCCATGGAGCGATCCAGTGTGAATGCGAACCGAGAGGGCCGTTTCAATAGAAACAGCGAAAACTTGCTGCATACCTTGTATGCTTTCGCATATTGCCTACCTGTATATGGAATCCTAGCTTTAGTGGGTGGCTTGTCCTCCAGATAGCTACTGTCTGAGTGAGTGGCTTACTGGTCCAACATCTACTCTCTGAGTGAGTGGCTTACTGGTCCAACATCTACTCTCTGACTGAGTGGCTTACATGTTCAACAGCTGTTGTCTGAGTGAGTGGCTTACCTGTCCAACAGCTGCTGTCTGAGTGAGTGGCTTACATGTTCAACAGCTGCTGTCTGAGTGAGTGGATTACTGGTCCAACAGCTGCTGTCTGAGTGAGTGGATTACTGGTCCAACAGCTGCTGCCTGAGTGAGTGGCTTACCTGTTCAACAGCTGTTGTCTGAGTGAGTGGTGTACTGGTCCAACAGCTGTTGTCTGAGTGAGTGGCTTACTGGTCCAACAGCTGTTGTCTGAGTGAGTGGCTTACCGGTCCAACAGCTGCTGTCTGACTGAGTGGCTTACTTGTCCAACAGCTGTTGTCTGAGTGAGTGGCTTACTGGTCCAACAACTGCTGTCTGAGTGAGTGGCTTACCGGTCCAACAGCTGTTGTCTGAGTGAGTGGCTTACTGGTCCAACAGCTGCTATCTGACAGTGGCTTACCTGTCCAACAGCTGCCTTCTCTGCGGCTGTCCACGTGACTGGCTGGGAGTCTGGTGGGAGCCCCGTCCGGTGTTTCGCCCAAGCCAGCACCGCGCGCCAGACATCTTCCTCCTCCAGTGAAAACTGAACACAAGATCAACATGCGTCAGTAGCGTATCATTTCTTTCTGTTACATTCATTGATTAAGAAGGAGAAATTTCAATCGCGGCTAATTGTTCTTCCTCATTCCACTGCTCCTTTCCCTATACTAGTAATGTTAAATGCTATGCTAGGTAGTGACAAGTATACATTGGTTTCACTCAGCTAGGATAATGCCCAACCTAATACAGTATAACACCGTTAAACCAAACTTGAAGGGACTCTAGAAATTTGTTTGGATTAACCGATCATTGGTTTAACCGAGCTTTGACTTTGACTTGGCTTTGGCAAAAACGTGGGCGCATTATGAATGTACAATGTATGTGGACACTATGATTATTGTTTTTTATGTATATACAATTTAACCCCATTAAACCAACCTCGGTTAAATCAAACGATTGGTTAATCCAAACTTTTTTCGACGACCTGGCAAAATACTACCATTTATTATATAAAAAAAGTCTCAGATGACCTTAAAACCACATGAAAGTTTGGTTTAACTGTACCCGAAGTGGCCTGGGGCCGACAATTTTGTTTGGATTAACCGATACTTTGGATTAACCAACTTTGGTTTAACCACCTTTTTTCTATGAAAAACACTTATAAATGGTAGTATTTTGCCGGGCCGCCGAGTTTGGTTTAACGGGGTTGTACTGTATATTTATCAAAAACATAGGATTCTGCATATTTAACCAGACAAAACTACTGAGAGGAAACACAGAGGAGAATGACAAAATATACGGCTACAATGTCTCTGATTTACTAACGTCCACCAGACACGGTGGTTGAATCAATACAGCACAGGCTTACGTCAGGAGTTCGAATCCCATCGAGTCAAACCAATGACTTACTAAATTGATACTTGTCGCTACCTAGCCTGGCACTCGGCATTATTAGGAGATGATAAAGGCCCTGTCACATTACGGCGTATGGCATTAGCGTATACCGGCGTATGCGGTTTTCGACCCATACACCGTCATATGCCGTCATATGTTACGCACGAGGTCCCAGCGGCCTCTGAAGCGTACGCCCAGCCTATGCCTAACCTATGCCTAACCTATGCCTAACCTACCCCTAGCCTATGGCGGCGTATTCAAAGTGCATCCCGACCTATGCGCGGCGTACTGTGATGAGGTTTGACGGTTGTGATTGACAAGTTCAGCGTACACCCAACCTATGCGTAACCTATGTTGGTGTACGCATAGCGTACGTCGAGCGTATGAGCAGCGTATGAGCCATACGCCGCCATACGCCGCCATACGCCGCCATACGCGGCCATACGCCGAAAATCTTTGAGCATGCTCAAAAAAAATTTGGACGGACGCGCGTATGAGGGCGTATGACAGCCTATGCGTAGCATATGCGAAGCGTATGACGGCATATGACGGCATATGGGTCGAAAATCCATACGCTAACGCCATACGCCGTAGTGTGACACCACTTTTACAGAACTTTGGGGGTATGCAAGAGACACCCAGCGGGTGTCAATCCAGCATACGCCCAACCTATGCCGACGTACCCCTAACCTATGTGTAACCTATGCTGGCGTATGCATAGCGTAAGCCTAGCGTATGAGCAACGTATGATCCATACGCTGCCATATGCTGACAATTTTGAGCAAGGAAACAGGCTTGTTGGAGGATCGGCGTATGACAGCGTATGACGGCGTATGCGTAGCGTATGGTGGCGTATACCGACATATATGACGTAACGCGCTTACGCCACCATACGCTCCCGCAAAAAACCCTAATGTGACAGCCCCTTAAGGACTGGATTATCTCAGTATCAGGATAATGTGACTGAGTGGGATTTTGGGTCATGGTGCTGGTGGCCTGGTCTCCCAGTGAGGCAACATTATATAATCGCCATGACTGTGCACTGTCACAAGTCGGTACCCACCCGCTCTGATGAGGGTCACTCTCCTGAAAACAGGTCAGCATGGGATGGGATTTTAAAATGTCAATAAAATAATGTCCTCCTTATCTTTTTCCTTATACTTTTCATATTCATGTTCAGATTTGATGTAGGAAATAAGGGAAATAAAATAAACCGCATGCACCTTTGGTCTTTTTAGTTATGAAGTGCTTTTGTACCAAAAAAACACCTTTTACAGTCAGCCATTTGTAACATGACATATGGGACATGGTTGGATCCTTACTACCATCTTGTATTGCATTGATATATCCAACAAAACAGTTCCCAAATCAGAAGCAAGTATTAATTAACATCTATGCATGCTTAAATTAAAAAAATAATTATTTGATGTCTTCAGAAATAACATTACAAATTTCCGTCACAGATGTAACCAGTGTTGTCTGGATGCCACACAGATATTGTACACTAATTATTCATTGAATAAAGCATGGCTGCGAATTACTTTAAAAAAAATCAATATAAGCACTACATATTTCTGTATATTATGCCATGATTAATATGCTTCTAAGTATGAAATTATTTAATTCTGCTTAGATTTTTATTAAGCAGGCTGTGTGGTGTCCTAAACATGTTAGGTCTGAGCAACACATGTGTTACTGCCATATGACATAGCTTAATCATGGACTACACCTTTATTTTTCTATCTCATCAATTTATATTTTACATAGATGTAAAGGGAAGATTTCCAGCTTTCATTTGCAACAAAAAATGTTAAAAATTCAAATATTAGATTTTAACTCTCAATTTGACACTTCTGGCCAGTTTTAAGGAGAGTGGCCCATGACCATAGATTTGCTGGGATGTTAAACCCCAACAAGACAAGACAAACATCACTCACGTTCTCGGATGAGATGAGGTCGATGACGTCATCCTCTGAGAGACGCAGCCAGCCGTGGGTGCGCGCGCACACAGCTGCGTTCTCCTCAATGAAGGCAGCACACATGGACAGGAAGCCGTCACCACGCAGCTCGTACTCTACACGACCAACAAATAATACACAGAACCCGGCAAAATTAAATAAGTAAACAAAAAAAAAACAAAAAAAATTACAGAATTAAATAAATATTTAGATTAATACAAAATTAAAATAAAAGAATAAGCAGTTAAAATTACAAAATAATTATATAATTGTAGTAGTCTGTACATGAGCCCTACTATCACGTGGTAGTGGCGGAGACTATGCCGCACACCTACGCAGTTACACTGAACTGCGCTAGGTGGCGGCAGGCTAGCCACCGGGCAGACCCCCGCCTGGGCTGCCCTCTACTGCGTGTGGCTAGCTCATCCCCCCTACCCAGCTACCCCACCTATAGAGTCGATGTGGGATCTGGTAAGTCAGGGGGCGGGTCAGATGACTGTGGATGCCGCGGAGAGCAGATTGGTTCAATAAACCAAGTTGAAGCATACTTATATTGGATCTTGGTTTTCTTCCGTGTGTGCGTGGCAGGGTGAGAGTCGGAGGGCCGTGGGCCATTACATAATCATTGCTACCCGGGGAACAGAGAAGTAGGAAGCAGGAGGTGGGAATAACGCAACTTTATTTTCATGACAGGCAGGGTATCCGGCTGACTAGTGCAGCTCTACTCAATGCAGCTGTGAGCGATCGGTAACAAGGCCCGACATGCAAGTGAAGTTATGGTAATTAATAATAGTCACATGAGAAATACATACATTTTAATCACAAATTTTAATTAAGAAGACATGTTGCTGCTACACTGGGCCGTGTGCGAGTGGCTATTCCGAGGCTCGTAGGGGCGAGTCTGGGGTTGGGGTTTTGAGGTTGAAGTTGATTGGTGGAGGTTTTTTTTGGGGTTGGCCAGTGGGGTGGCTTGTTGGTGTGAGTGGCAGGTGGGAGGGGCTGCTTCCGTGTTCTCTGCACCCGCAGCAATGACAGCAAATGACCGCCACCCGCTCATTTAACCCGATATTAACAAAAATTTAAGAAAAGAATAAGTGGTTAAAATGAATAAATAATTACATAATTGTGCATGTTATACGTAACATGGGTAATTTACTGGGTGGAGACCTCCCCCGCCCTTACTTAATCCGCCAGAAGTGGTGTCCCCCGGCCCGAGTTCCCAACGACCCGGTGCCCTCCTTTCACACTATATACTGGATTAGCTGGATTAACTCCACCGCTGCCCCTAGCGGCATTCTACCTGACCTCACCGTTTCGAATTTCCCGCCAAATTGATCACGGGGTCCCTCCTAGTCGATCTCAAGTCACAACTCCCTCAGCTCCGGTCGGAGAAGAACCTAACTTCCTGGCTAGCCGGTGGGGTTGAGGGTCGGTTCCCGCCCTCTTCTGAACTGTGAATCAGGACACTAACATTGGACCTGACCCATCTAGACATGTACATAGTGATTGAATTCTAACCTCTTTCTGAATTAAAAGATAATTAACCACTATTCACCTCATGACTCCGCCTTGGTAAATTAAATAATAATATTAGCCAAGATTAATATCTTTGAAGAATAAGCGGTTAAAATTACTAAGTAATCACTCTTTTTTTTTAAAGTTGGTTTTATTTATCAACGCTTCTAGAGCACTTTGAGTTTCATATCATTGGCTATTGGACGTCAATCATATGGGCTTTTTAACATATTTCTTTGGTGGAAATCCGCTGCCGCCACATCGGCTACTCTTTCCGACAAGCAGCAAGGAGTCTTCTATATGCACTTTCCCACAGGCAAGACAGTACATACCACAGCTTTTGATGAACCAGCTGTGGATCACTGGTTGGAACGGAAAATAGCCCAAACTCCAAATGGGTAAACTGAGCAGGATCGATCGCATGACCCACACCGTCACAGGTGGACACTCTACTGCCTGAGCTACGTCCAGCTCCCACATAATTAAATAATGATATTAACAACAACACATTTTTAAATGAATAAGCGGCTAAAATTACAAAATCATTACATAATTAAACAATTGTATTAACTAAAATGATTTTTTTTTTAAATTTTAAAATTTAATTTTTTTTTTATTGAGGCTGTATTTATACTGTCCATAGCAAATGAAAATTTCTTGTCTAATATGACCTGGTTGCCACTTCTGGTTAAAAGACAGAAACCCATTTTTATTTCAAACATCCCATCTTCTATAATATCGAAATACACATATACATCAACAGACATGGATGTTTGTGTGTGGAATGAAATGAAATGAAGCGAAATGAAAAACACAGAAAAGTGAGCAGTAATTAATCTTTTTGCAAAAGAAGGTTGAAGTGCAAAAGAAATTTATGAACAAATACAACTAAAGACTCTGAGTGAAATCATATAAATTATTATAGCCATAATATTCTGAATCCAGGAGATTCAAAATATTATAGAGGGAGTCGAAATATTATTATAATAATGTGAATGGGGAGTCATAATAATATTACGACTGGGGAGTTAGAATATTACACCTGTCCAACAGCTGCCTTCTCTGCGGCTGTCCAATATTCTAACTCCTCAGTAATATTATATTGATATCGCAATATTACATGACACCAGCGCCTTACCGGGGTTGTTCTTCTCGAGACTGCGGGCGGCAGAGTAGAATGTGCAGACATTGTGCGTGGAGAGTGTGGACAGGATGTGGCTCTCACAGTGGTGGCTCAGGTCATGGGCGCCAAGCAGGCGGGCAAGCGCCATCAACCCGAACACGGAGCAGTCGGTCAGTGACACCTGCAGGAGACAAGCTTAGATATAGTTGGTCAGCGACACCTGCAGGAGACCAGCTTAGTTATAGTTGGTCAGCGACATCCGTAGGAGACTCGCTTAGCTATAGTCGGTCAGCGACATCCACAGGAGACTGGCTTAGTTTTAGTCATTCAGCGACATCCACAGCAGACTAGCTTAGTTATAGTCATTCAGCGACACCTGCAGGAGACCGGCTTAGTTAGAGTTGGTCAGTGACACCTGCAGGAGACTGGATAAGCTACAGACTGTTAGCGAACCCTGCAGGAGACCGGCTTAGTTATAGTCAGTCAACGACACTTGTTGGAGAACGGCTCAGTTATACTCCCCTCATCGCCTCTCGCTGCCTCTCGCTGCCTCTCACTGCTCTTGTTCACTCTCACTCTCTAGCGGTCTCTAGCTGTCTCTAGTTTGCTTTCAGTGTTGTTCACTCACTCCCTCTCTCACTGTTCACACTCACTCTAATATGTTTTCACTGTTCTTCACTCTCACTCTCTCTCACTGCCTCTATTTTGCTGTTTGCTGTCACTATTACTCATACTCATCCGCTTCTGATTTTGTTAGGCTTAAAAACCTGTATCAGGTCGAGGCCTGTCGATATTTGACTCTTGCTCACTCTCATTCTCTCAGTGTCTATTGCCACTTCTAGTTCACTCTCACTCTTGTTCACTCTCACTCTCTCTCACTTCCTCTAGTTATTTCTCCTTCTTGCTTACTCTCACTCTCTCACTGCCCCTCACTGCCTGTAGTTTGCTGTCACTCTCTCTCACTGCCTCTTGCTACTTCTAGTGATTTCTCACTCTCACTGCCCCTGGTTTGCTCTCCCTCTTGTCCACTCTGACTGGTTCTCAGTCTCTTGCCGCTTCTAGTTATCTCTCACTCTTACTCACTCTTACTCTCTCTCACTTCCTCTAATTATATCTCACTCTTGTCCACTCTGACTGGTTCTCAGTCTCTTGCCGCTTCGAGTTATCTCTCACTCTTACTCACTCTTACTCTCTCTCACTTCCTCTAATTATCTCTCACTCTTGTCCACTCTGACTGGTTCTCAGTCTCTTGCCGCTTCTAGTTATCTCTCACTCTTACTCACTCTTACTCTCTCTCACTTCCTCTAATTATCTCTCACTCTTGTCCACTCTGACTGGTTCTCAGTCTCTAGCCGCTTCTAGTTATCTCTCACTCTTACTCACTCTTACTCTCTCTCACTTCCTCTAATTAGCTCTCACTCTTGTCCACTCTGACTGGTTCTCAGTCTCTTGCCGCTTCTAGTTATCTCTCACTCTTACTCCTCTTACTCTCTCTCACTTCCTCTAATTATCTCTCACTCTTGTCCACTCTGACTGGTTCTCAGTCTCTAGCCGCTTCTAGTTATCTCTCACTCTTACTCACTCTTACTCTCTCTCACTTCCTCTAATTATCTCTCACTCTTGTCCACTCTGACTGGTTCTCAGTCTCTTGCCGCTTCTAGTTATCTCTCACTCTTACTCACTCTTACTCTCTCTCACTTCCTCTAATTATCTCTCACTCTTGTCCACTCTGACTGGTTCTCAGTCTCTTGCCGCTTCTAGTTATCTCTCACTCTTACTCACTCTTACTCTCTCTCACTTCCTCTAATTATCTCTCACTCTTGTCCACTCTGACTGGTTCTCAGTCTCTTGCCGCTTCTAGTTATCTCTCACTCTTACTCACTCTTACTCTCTCTCACTTCCTCTAATTATCTCTCACTCTTGTCCACTCTGACCGGTTCTCAGTCTCTTGCCGCTTCTAGTTATCTCTCACTCTTACTCACTCTTACTCTCTCTCACTTCCTCTAATTATCTCTCACTCTTGTCCACTCTGACTGGTTCTCAGTCTCTTGCCACTTCTAGTTATCTCTCACTCTTACTCTCTCTCACTTCCTCTAATTATCTCTCACTCTTGTCCACTCTGACCGGTTCTCAGTCTCTTGCCGCTTCTAGTTATCTCTCACTCTTACTCACTCTTACTCTCTCTCACTTCCTCTAATTATCTCTCACTATTGTCCACTCTCACTGGTTCTCAGTCTCTTGCCACTTCTAGTTATCTCTCACTCTTACTCTCTCTCACTTCCTCTAATTATCTCTCACTCTTGTCCACTCTGACTGGTTCTCAGTCTCTTGCCACTTCTAGTTATCTCTCACTCTTACTCACTCTTACGCTCTCTCACTTGCTCTAATTATCTCTCACTCTTGTCCACTCTGACCGGTTCTCAGTCTCTTGCCGCTTCTAGTTATCTCTCACTCTTACTCACTCTTACTCTCTCTCACTTCCTCTAATTATCTCTCACTCTTGTCCACTCTGACTGGTTCTCAGTCTCTTGCCGCTTCTAGTTATCTCTCACTCTTACTCACTCTTACTCTCTCTCACTTCCTCTAATTATATCTTACTCTTGTCCACTCTGACTGGTTCTCAGTTTCTTGCCGCTTCTAGTTATATCTCACTCTTACTCACTTTTACTCTCTCTCACTTCCTCTAATTATCTCTCACTCTTGTCCACTCTCACTAGTACTCAGTGTCTCTTAGTGCCTCTAGTTTGCTCTCTCTCTTAAGTCTTATCGCTCTTGCTGACAATCATTGTCTCAATGGCTCTCCTCCTCCTCCGTATTTTCAGTACTAGGCGGCTATGCAGTCACAAGTCGGTACTTGTCCTGATATGACCTTCATGGATGAAAGTTTGTTTGTTTGTTGTTGTTTTACATCATCGCAACATCTAAGGTCATATCAGGACAGGTACCGACTTGTGACAGTGCACACTCATGGTGACTTTATAGTGCTGGCCCACTGGAACACCAGGCCACCAGCACCATGACCTGATATCCGACTCAGTCACATTATCCTGACACTGAGCCAACCCGTCCTTGCCCTATCCTATTAATACTGAGCACCAGGCTAGGAAGCGACAAGTATATATTTTTAAGTCATTGGTTTGACTCGACCAGGGTTCGAACCCATGACCCCACGATCTACCAACAGGGGAGATGGACGCTCTAACTCATTCGGCCATCCCGTCTGGTCCCAGGGATGAAAGTGGTATCCGGGAAGAAAAGCGGAAATGCAGATATTCTCCTAGAGGTTTAGCATTGTCAGGGAATCGCGGAAAATTTTCGGAAGTCGGGTTTCATGCATATTGGTATATGCTGATAGTTCTGCAGCATCTGCACTAACTTATTAGTATACGCTGATGGTGCTGCAGCGTAAAATAACGTATTATTATATGCTGATGGTGCTGCAGTGTAAAACAACGTACTAGTATACACTTATTGTCTTATATCTACAGGAAAAATCGCGGAAATCCGCGAAATCGCAGAGATCTTTCATCCCTGGACCTTAGATGTTGCTGAGGCATCAAATTCCAACACACAAACTCAATTCGACTTCCGGGCTCCAGACAAATTCTTCACAACTCTCAGTTCCCATAAACAAATAGTTGCGAGAAGCCAATCTTCGGCAAAGTCAACCAAACCGGGGAACGTGTCGCGATGAGCTTCGGAAAGTAGCCACCAGGGGGAAGCATGTCGCTGCCGGAATGGGTTTGGCACCCACAATGCCTTGAGGCAGGGACCATCGTATTACTAAAGCCCCGTTCATACAGCACAACTTTAGGCTGAACTAGATAAGGCAAACTAGATGAGGCGAACTAGGCGTGAAAGTGTGTCGTATCCACACATCCAGTGCTTGGGGGGGGTTTAAGCCGGAAATCGATATCCATACTAACCAGCGCCACTTTCGGTTAGTCGACGTCGCCACAAGAGAGTGTGGGTTCGACCTAGATATGTATAGACTGAGTCGTATTGTTTTGGAATGGTCAAAACTTCTGCTGGGCAGTGAAAACCTAAAAAAAAATCATGAAAAAATATCTGTGCACAGCTAGCAGTTTCATAGACCAAATTATATAATGTGCAATTTTGATCGAGCGGAAAATCAACAAACTCAGGTCTCGACTGCGCATGCATGTGACGTGCTTAAGCCGCCTCAAAGTAAACCGCTATCGTCCACACAAGCAAGATGGGCCGACTTAAGCTCGTTCGCTTCAGCTATACTACCTCGCGACGTGGTTTACTTGAAGCAAACTAGATGAATCAACTCAGCCCTAATCCGCTTCAGCGTCGCGTCCACACGACTTAACAGGCGTGTATGAACGGGGCTTAAGATTGTGGTATGACCTTATCATGAAGATAAAACAAAGACTGGGCACCCATCTGCAAGTTTTGCTGCTATGGAAGCATCCAGCATGGACTTGTAGTTAGCATCCGCTTCTCGTGTCAGAGAGGTATTGAGTTTGATTCCCAGCTGAGGTGAATCAAGGGGGGGAATTACAATAATTGGTGCTTGATGCTACTTAGATACAAATATTGACCTCTAGTAGTTATGAACCACGACGCTACGTCCTGATATGACCTTAGATGTTGCTAGGACGTAAAACAACAACAAACAAAAAAACGAACACCACAACACTATTTATATATAGCCACACACCGTCCCAAACAGGATCTTAAATATATGGAACAGTCTTCCACAAAATGTTATTAATGCCGAGTCAATAAATTCATTCAAGAACAGATTAGAAAAAGCATGGGCTGATGATCCAGGGAAATTTGACTCCTTATTCACCACATGCTACTAATTATTCCTTGTGTTGCTTATTTACTTGCACTCAAGCAAAAATGAGAGACAAATAAGTGTTCACACTTCCTGTCTACCATTCGCTATTTCGCTATTTCGATAGTAGTCCACTGTAAACAGCTATGAAGGTACTGGTTCCAGGCAGCGTTATTTATCTAAATTGGCGTACAGTTGCTGAACTTGAAGAGAATGCCACCCTACCAAAATTGCAGTCTCTGGAATCTCTCCTTTCAACTTTTAAAGTCTATTAAAGTTGCATAGACGGGATGGCCGAATGAGTTAGCGCATCCGTCTCCTGTGTTGGTAGATCATGGCTTCAAACCCTGGTCGAGTCAAACCAATGACTTAAAAATTGATACATGTCGCTTCCTAGCCTGGCGCTCGGCATTATTAGGATAGGGCAAGGAGCAGTGGAATGAGGAAGAACAATCGTCCGCGATTGAAATTTCCCCTGCTTAATCAATTAATGTACCAAAAAAAGGTACTGGTTCCAGGCAGCATTATTTATCTAAATTGGCGTAGAGTTGCTGAACTTGAAGAGAATGCCACCCTACCAAAATTGCAGTCTCTGGATTCTCTCCGTTCAACTTTTAATGGCTACTAAAGTTGAATAGTCCGATGGTCTTGAGTTTCTGGCATTTTCTGAGATAAATATATTAGGTTGGTTGTTATAATCTACCTTGCTGTAGTTTGAAGCAATTATAATTCGAAATGGCTAACTTTGGAGATATTTGAAGTGGAAACATTCAAAATTAATTTTGGCAATCATGGCAGAACTCTGACAACATCGGCTTCAGCAGTAACAGATTCTATTAAATTGACTACGCATTCCCTTCCATTTGGCAACAAATGCTGAATAAGCGCACCAGTATCTAAGTTAGATATGTAGGATCAAATCTAGGTCATCGCGTTGGTTTTGAAAATTTGATGCTTTTATCAGACTGCAATTTTAATCAACATGATTAACAAAATGCTGGACTCCAGAAGTGATGGACTATGAAAGACCTGTATGTAAGCAGTACATTTAGTTTCGTAGATTTAAGGATCGGTGTCCACAAACCCAACAAGCGGACACTTTTTTTTACAGTTTGTTTGTTTTTGTTTTACATCCTAGCAACATCTAAGGTCATATCAGGACGGCTACCGACTTGTGACAGTGCGCACTCACGGCAACTTTACAGTGCTGCCCCACTGGGAGACAAGGCTGCCAGCAACATGCCCTGATATCCCACTCAGTCACATTACCCTGACACTGAGCCAAGCAGTTCTTGCCCTATCCTAATAATGCCGAGCGCCTGGCTAGGAAGCGACAAGTATCAATTTTGAAGTCATTGGTTTGACTCAACCAGGGCTGGAACCCACAAACCCATGGGTTTAGATCCCCTGATATCCCAAAACAGATGACGGACGCTCAACTCATTCGGCCATCGCATCTATTTTATTTAAGAGTTGTTTAGCAGCCTTCTCCATGGAACAGTCGCAAAGTGTAAGCTTGCAGGAGTAAACCAGTCGCTCCTTTGCCCGGTGCTTGGCATTATTAAAGATAAGAACTGGTTGGCTCAATGTTGGAACAGCGGGTCATAGTGTCAGTGGCATGGTACCTCAGTGAGGCAGTACTATCTAGCTTGATTGATTGCTGGTTGCTTTATGCCATGTCAGCAGCATAGGCCATATTCACGGCTTCGGTATTGACTGAGTGGGACATCGAGTCATGTGCTAGTGACTGGTATCTCAGTGGGGCAGCACTACAGCGTCGTTATAAGTGGCGTTCTCTGTGGCAGAGTGGTTAGAGTGTCTGACTTTTTACTAGGTCAGACTCCTAATCTGAGGGTCGGCGGTTTGATTCCCCGTGCCCCCAGCTCTGCCAATTTGGATTTCCACCGCTGTGTATAACTTACAGCGTCATCAAAGGCCGGTTGCTCTCATACCATGTCTATGTGGTGTGGGAGGTTAAAAATCCCTTGGGTCGGTAAAAGTGTAGGCTCGGGCTTTCTATCGACCAGCAGTGGAATGAGGAAGACCAGTCGTCTATGACTGAAATTTCCCCTGCTTAAACAACTAATGGACCAACAACAAAAAAGAAGAAAAAAAAGTGGAAACAGTCACAAATCGGTAGCCATCCTGATATGACCTTAGATGTTGCTAGGACGTAAATCCCAATGAGTCAAATAACTGCAATTTTATTCTTCAAAAACCAAAAACAGTGGAATTGGAGTTTGGCATTGATGTACTAGCAGAACTCCTCAATAGTGCAGGTAGGAAAGTGCTTAATTGTTAAAATATCTGAGTAAAATTATTCAAAACACCGTCAAATGAAAAAAGGAAAGCTTGTTTTATTTAACGATGCCTCTAGAGCACATTGCTTTTTATCATCGGCTATTGGATGTCAAACATATGGTCATTCTGACGTATTTCTTTGAAAGAAACCCGCTGCTGCCACATAGGCTACTCTTCCCGCAATCAAATGAAATGCGCTAAAGTTGTCAATTTGGTGATGGTGTCACGGGAATGTTAGTAATGTGGGCCCTGGACAGACCAATAGGATGAATGCCACTTCAGGGCCTGACTCCAAAACGAGGCGCTAGCCGCAGGGCATTATGGGAGTCTGAGAACTAATATCAAGAAGGAAATTGAGTTGAAAAAAAAATCGATTTGCATTATATACATATAGATATACAAATGGGTTTATATATATATATGTAGATATCTACAAGGAATATATTATGTATATATGCTTAAGTATGATGATGATTAAATGGATTAACACAAAGTAGATTGGTTGCGATCTACAAACAGTTACAAGGAATAAACAACAAGCAAGAAAACTAAAATTAATACAAAAACAAAATTTAAAAGATTTAAATTAAATTTGACTAGTGCTGCCCAGTGGTGAAAACAAGTGTTAATATATATATATATATATATATATATATACATATACATACATATACTTATATATGTATATCTATATATATATGTGTACACACATATATACAAATACACACGCATATATATGTACGCATGGATGTATCTTTACGTCCTGATATGACCTTATGTAAAATATTCCGATAATTACACATTGGTGGGTCTATATGGGATTACAAATGTTATCAATCAATCAATAGTTCCGTCCTCTAGTCGAGGGTTGGATGCAATGGTTCTCCACTTGTCCCGATGGTGTGCTGTTCTGATAGACTGTGAATAATTCAAGCCTGTCCACTGTGAAATATTTGTAAACCATGATGTTCTTGGTCTCCCTCTCCCTCTGCTGCCATTCACCTTCCCTTCCAACAATGTACGGTATATTGAACTCTGACGAATGATGTGGCCAAAATAAATAAGTTTCTTTGTCTGTATAGTGGCAAACAAGCTTTTCTTATTTTTAATTTTTCTGAGAACTTCTTTGTTGGTGATCTTCTTTGTCCATGATATTTTCATCATCCTTCGATAAGTCCACATCTCAAATGCTGCTAAACGTTTGTACATTTTCTTAGAGATTGTCCATGTCTCAGCTCATACATTAGAGTAGACCACACATAACACTGAAGAAATGTTATATATACGGCAAATGATGTAATGTGACCAGATGCATGTGGTATTGTGTAGTGCTGGTGATCCTTTACCTAGATTAAATAGACATTGTGTATTCTATAGATAGTGTGAGAGGGGCACTACTGTTAGTGTGATAGGGCCTTAGCTGCTCTGCTCACAATCCCACCCCCCACCCCCCCACCCCAACTGTTAGATACAGGTCACTGCACACCTAGACGCAACAGGGCAGGTAGGCCAAAACAACCAAGGCATGGATACAAGAATGCATACTGTTGATTGGTGGACATGTGAATGCATACTGTTGATTGGAGGATCTGGTCATGTGACAGGCCATCTTGAATTCTAAAACCACGATATACTAATAAACCTGAGGGTGCAATCTCTCTCTACCTTTCACTCTATACTCTGCCTTACTTCTACTTGCCTGTAGTGATTTCATATTAGCCTGCCTACACAACTACAGCTGCCAGCCGACGAATTTACACTTACATGTTGCCAGGATATAAAACCCCAACAAACAAACAAGTGTTCCATCAGGGCTGATGCTTGTCATGTGACCACGTGACCACGTAACCAGCAGCCATGTGGGCGGGCGTGCGGGCGGGGTGGTGGGAGGGGTGGGGGAAGGTTTTGTTTGTTTGTTGTTTTACGTTCTAGCAACAGGCACCAACTTGTGACAGTGCACACTCATTGCGACTTTATAGTGCTGCCCCACTGTTTGTTTGTTGCTTTACGTTCTAGCTGCTCATCATTACTAGGATAGGGCAAGGACTGGTTAGTTCAGTATCAGGATAATGTGAAATCAGGTCATGGGCTTGCGGCCTGGTCTCCCAGTGGGGCAGCACTTATGAAGTCGGCATGAGTGCTTGTTTGTTTGTTGTTGTTTATGTCCTAGCAACATCTAAGGTCATATCAGGACGGGCACCGACTTGTGACAGTGCGCACCCATTGCAACTTTATAGTCCTGCCCCACTGGGAGACCAGGCTGCCAGCTCCACGACCTGATATCACACTCAATCACATTATCCTACACTGAGCCAACCAGTCCTTGCCATGTCCTAATCAGTCCTAATAATGCTGAGTGCCTGTCTAGGAAGCGACAAGTATAAATTTTTAAGTCATCGATTTGACTCGACCAGGGTTCGAAACCACGAACCCATAGGTCTGGATCCCTCGATCTCCCAAAACAGGAGACGGACGCTCAACTCATTCTCCCACCCCGTCTGGTGTGTGTGAGGCGGATGGCCCCTTGGGTGGGTGTGGGTGTGGGTGTGGGTGTGGGTGAGGGTGTGGGGTGTGGGGATGGGTGTGGGGTGATAGGGTCAGCCATTAATTACCGTGTGTAGCATGGACGAGGGTTTGACATGCTTCAGATAATGTAGAAACTGTTGGCACGAGTGTAGATGTGCGCTGGCAGTCGGCTCTACAACAAACTACAACAATTGGCAGCAATCAGCCGTCCTCCGAAAACAATCACCGAACCCTTTTTGTAGTGAAGCAGTTAACAAGGGTTGATTTATTAGTTATTCTGTTAGTTATAATGACAGCTGTTTACATCCAGGATGTGGTTCAAGTGGGATTACTAACTTCATGTTGACTTTCCCTATTATAGCATACACACAGATATAGATATATATCTGCCAATTTGGATTTCCACCGATGTGTATAACTTACAGCGTCATCAAAGGCCGGTTGCTCTCATACCATGTCTATGTGGTGTGGGAGGTTAAAAATCCCTTGGGTCGGTAAAAGTGTAGGCTTGGGCTTTCTATCGACCAGCAGTGGAATGAGGAAGACCAGTCATTTATGACTGAAATTTCCCCTGCTTAAACAACTAATGGACCAAAAAATAATAATAGTATAGTTATATAAATCTTCCCTGGGTACAGATGATGGATAACTGTTGTTTTCCCGAGGTACGAGCCTCGGATAGTCGTGGGGTAGGGAGAAGGTAGATAAAAGATTCACCCGGTACTTGATTGACGGGTGAAGGACAACATAAGCCGTGTTCACACAGACAACTTTAGGCCGAACTAGATAAGGCGAACTAGATGAGGCGAACTAGTGTCGTGTCCACACAGGGGGCGGTTTAAGGCAAAAATCGATATCTGCGCATGAGCAAGTCCATACTAAGCAGTGCCAGTTTCGGTTAGTCGACGTCGCCACGAGAGAGTGTGGGTTCAACCTAGATATGTATAGACTGAGTCGTATTGTTTTGGAACGGTCAAAACTTCTGCTGGGCAGTGAAAACCTAAAAATAAATGATGAAAAAAATATCTGTGCACAGCTAGCCGTTTCAAATTATATAATATGCGCTTTTGATCGATCGGAAAATCAACAAACTCAGGTCTCGACTGCGCATGCGTGTGATGTGCTTAAGCCGCTTCAAGTAAACCGATACCGTTCACATTAGGAAGTTGGGCCGACTTAAGCTAGTTCGGTTCATATAAGCTACCTCGCGATGTGGTTTACTTGAGGTGAACTAGATGAATCGACTCAGCCCTAATCCGCTTCAGTGTCGCATCCACATGGTGAATGTGAGCCGAACTAGACAAGGCGAACTAGTTGAGGCGACTTGACGCCCGTGTGTGAACACGGCTATAATGTAAATACGGGCGAAAATACGTTTAGTATGGAACATTAACTAGAAACTCTGGCTCCAGTATCAAATGGCTACCCATATAGGCACAGAGTTGGTGAAATGGGCGAGAATGCAAAAAGACAAGATGGTGGCCAGAGAATGCCGTCGATTTCACTTTTAAATTGCATTAAAGTATATGTTTTATTTTATTTTCCAACTCAAAAGTAGTGGGTAAACATAAAGACATATACAAAGAATAAATGTTGCTTCTTAGATTGTGAAATTAGGCTCTCATAAAGACTCATTTCATTAGCCCGAATTTTCGACCGTTTTTATATAAGGCTGGTCTTCACACGTGTACTACAAGTACCAGGTGAATCTTTTATCTAGGGAGAAGGAAGCACATCTGGGTCCAGCAATCTTTTACATACTTAATGGGATACAAAATTATCTTCAAATTCTATGGATATTAATCTGTTTTCGTTTCGCCACCAGCCAACGTCAAATGTAGTGGTAGGGTTGGGTGGGCGGGGCCCTGACCTACGACTATCCGAGGCTCGAGTAGCCAGAGGCAGAGGTCCGAGGTAAAATATATATATATAGATATATTATAACCCCATTAAACCAAACTTTAAGGGGCCCAAGAAATTTGTTTGGATTAACCAATCATTGGTTTAACCGAGCTTTGGCTTTGACTTTGACTTTGAGTAAGCGTGTATTGCATATGAAATATACAATGTATGTGGACACTTTGTTTATTGTTTTTTATGTATGTCCATTATATATCCCCATTAAACCAAGCTTGGTTAAATCAAACGATCGGTTAATCCAAACTTTTTTCGGCAGCCCGGCAAAATACTACCATTTATCATATAAACAAGTCAGTGGGGTCTCAGATGACCTTATAACCACATGAAAGATTGGTTTAGCCGTACCGGAAGTGGCCTGGGGTCCGACAATTCTGTTTGGATTAACCGATAATTTGGATTAACCAACTTTATACCCCTGTCACACTATGACGTAACGAGCCAACGTAAGCCTGCCGTGCTCACATTTCGTCATTACGTTGACGTACGTTGGGTTATGTTATGATGACGTCAGAATGACGTTAGACTGATGTCGAGCTACATCACGTTACGTCGTGTTACGTCGGCGAGCGTCAAGGTTTTGAACCTGTGAAAAACTTTCGACGTAACTCGAACGTAAGGGTTTACGTTCGCCGTATGTTCTGTACACGTTTGGCGAACGTCAATGACGTTAAACGGATGTTAGTCAAACGCTGCTCACTACGTTCCACTACGTTGACCCACATTAAAGCCGGTGGAAACATCTACGCAGCGTAATGGGAATGTCAGGAGAACGTATGCCGAACGTACATCCAACGTACGTTCAACATACGTTCAGCATTTCACCACCGTGTCATGACGTATGTAATGTCACGTAACATAACGCAAAGTAATTCTGGCAATGGAATAACGTACATAACGTTCCATGAGCGTAATTACGTTGTCCTCTCTCGTTGAATGATGCTATCACTACGCTTTACCGACGTTATGCTCTCGTCAACTACGCTGCATCCACGTTCAATTTGTGCCCAAATTTGCATACTATGCCGAAAAGTTCGGCGTTTTTCACGTTCTCCCTATGCTGACGTCGTTACGTCGTTGTGTGACAGATCCTTTATGTGGCTCCTTGCGTGAGAGGTCAGTGCAGTCTATCTACTATTACGGGACTACAGTACCTTGCCGGTGTAAATGTAGATCATGGCATCCCTGAAGGTTTCTGCGCTGGTTTCCGGCAGCACAATGGTGCCGGGTGCAGAACCGCCGAGCACCAGCGAATGACTCGCTTCCAACGCCGGGAACAAGCCACATCTGAAAACATACAAATGGAACATCGGCTTAACGGTCTTCCAAAGTTTCCAACATTGCCGTAGAAAGAGCATTACCTTCCCAGACACCCACACACCCCCACCCTGTTTGTTTATTTGTTGTTCTTTCATGTCCTAGCAACATCGAAGGTCATATCAGAACGGGTCAAATTTAGGGAAGTGTTTTGGGTCAGAAATGTTTATGCTGTCAGTTTCATCTGATTTGGTACCTTTAAGTTTAACATAATACAACTGATGTTGTTTGTTTGTTGTTATTTTACGTCCTAGCAACAGCTACGGTCATATCAGGATGGGTACCGACTTGTGACAGTGCACACACATGGTGACTTTATAGTGTTGCCCCACTGGGAAATCAGGACACCAGCACCATGACCCGATATCCCACTCAGTGATAGTATCCTGACACTGAGCCAACCATTCCTTGCCCTGTTCTAATAATGCCGAGCACCAGGCTAGGAAATGACAAGTATACATTTTAAAGTGATTGGTTTGACTCGACCGGGAACCAAACTCCGAACCTTCCGCAGGCGAAGCCCGCGCTCTACCGGTTAGGGCACCGCGCCCGGTAAATAAGACAACTGAAGAATAGAATTGAACGGGGATGGGTTGGTTGGTTGTTGGGGTTTTACATCCTGGCAACATCTAAGGTCATATCAGGACGGGTACCGACTTGTGACAGTGTACACTCATGGCGACTTTATAGTGCTGCTCCACTGGGAAATCAGTACAGGACAGAGGTTTGCCCTATGTCAACGTTCATTCCCAAATAAAACAATTACAAGTTGTAAATGACTGACAACCTCCCCCCCCCCCTCCCCCCCCCCCCATCTCCTGTCATAAATGTCATGCAGTTGTGAAAATTATGACAACTTTGGATAATCCTTGTGTCAGTCGTTGTATCTGTTTCATGGTATTTGTGTTGTATTATAGGCCTACTGCTTATTGACCCATAATTTGTTTGTTTGTTGTTGTTTTAGGTCCTAGCAACATCTAAGGTCATATCAGGATGGGTACCGACTTGTGACAGTGCGCACTCATGGCGACTTTATAGTGCTGTCCCACTGGGAAACCAGGCCACCGGCACCATGACCTGGTATCCCACTCTGTCAGATTATCCTGACACTGAGCACACCAGTCCTTGCTCTGTCCTAATAATGCCGAGGACCTAGATAGGAAACGACAAGTATCAATTTTTAAGTCATTGGTTTGACTCAACCAGGGTTCGAAGCCACGACCCCACGATCTACCAGCACGGGAGACGGACGCTCTAACTCATTCAGCCATCCCGTCTGGTCTTGGCCCATAATTAAGTTGGATAGTCCGATAGTTTTTAGTTTCTGTGAAGTGTCATATCCTAAAATAAATATAGGCCCCTATGAGGTTGGTCGCTATAATTTACTTTAGTCGGAAGTACCTTTGATTTAAGATAACTAACTTTGGAGATATTTGAAGCATAGAAATGCACAATTTATTGCATATTATTAATTACTATTAATATTATTAATAAATGAAGAGTTCAGATGCAAAACCACGTAAATGCCAATCCAAAAATGGAGATAAACATTGGAATCAAACCCTCAAAAACTAACATTTGTTAGTCATTCTCTGTTGTTCGCTGCTCCATAACCATGTGATCATATGAAAAGTGGAATTAGTGAGAATTACAATTATTTTCCTGTAGAAATCTCTTATTTAAACTACATTTTTGGATTGGCGTTTACTTTGTTTTACGCCTGAACTCTTCATATATTAATGCAGCGGATAAGTTTCGACATAAATGATGCATTCAACTCTGTTGTTGACATACTTAGAAGTTCCATCGTCCAACCATCAGGGATGAAGCGGTCTCCGGCAAAAGATGTGGAAATGCGGATATTCTCCCATAGGCTTAGCATTGTCAGGGAATCGCGGAAAATACCGGAAGTCAGGTCTGATAAATATTGTTATACGCTGACCGTGCTGCAGCGTTTGAAGCACGTATTGTGAAAGTACAACGTCTGAACACTTTGACTTCTGGATATTGAATGGTTTATTCATGGCCTAGGGCATGCTTGACCCGCCGGCTAAACTTTCCATGACGTCATCTCATTTGCATATCTCTTTGTCTCAACCTCTGCATCTCGTTAACATATATTAACCACACACCTGTATGTCTATTACGCATATATCACACGTATTAGTAGTGTACGCTGCTAGTGATTTGGTGTGTGCACAACATATTAGTATAGATCTATACTGATTGTGTTGTGGCATTCAATCAATAGGATACAGCTATAATAGGCCTTGGACCTGTTAGCTGCTCTTAATTAATAGAAATGGAGACAGTTCTTCAGATGTGGTCGATCGTAGCAACTGTCACTGGCTCCAAGATATATGTAATGCTTGACCAGTATGCATCCAGTCGGGAGTTGAAACCATCCAGTCGGCATTAATCAACTATTAGTACGATATACACTTATAGTGCTGCGACGTTTGAACAACGTATTAGTAGGAAAAATCCCGGTATTCGAGAAATCCCTGGAGATCCTTCATCCCTGAATCATCCACGATTAAATTCCATGATCTTCGTCAATGAATGTAATTAAATATATTGTATCTAAAAAGGTGGCGCCACCATACAGTATAATGTCAAACTAAAAGCTCACACATTGGGTGTGATTGATTGATTGGTGGTTTCTTTACGCCTTGTCGCCAGCATAGGCCATATTCACGGCGAAAAAGATCTTCCAGCTGTATATTCATAGACTACATCACCATTCCAGCCGGAAGAAAAACAAACCCATGAGAAGCACATGGCACATGCTAATACACTGGGTGCAGCTATGAAATGTGCTAGTTTCAGCTCATCTCAGCTCTTGTTTGAGACATAGAACACTAACTAAAAAAATATATATAATAAATTAAGATATTAATCTTTTATCCAGCATTGCATTTACATCAATATAATCAGCACATCTTATGCCATGTGCATTTAGATTTAGACAAATCTGGGCACTCAGACTAGTGTTAGAGCCATAGCCAGAGTCAGTTTTACTTATTTTATTCATGTTTTTATTTATATCCTATGGTTAATGGCATATGTAGAACTAGAAAATGAGTAGGGTTAATCAGATATTGGTTATATATTTCTTTGAAACAAGTTTTTGTTGACACATTTGACATTATAATATTTAGAAAAAGAATTACTTCTTTCTAATCAATGGTGATGTAAACATCAGAAATTGTATGTTTCTTAGCTCAAAATGTTTATTTTTGGAGAGTTGTGTCTTAAACATATTCATTATATTATTACATTGCATCCATCCATCCATGTTTGCGTCAAATTGTTATGTAGTTATATTAATTTTGAATAAAATCGAAGTTTTGCCCTACGTGTATCGGCAAACTCAATGGCCGTACACCTTTGCTTTGCTGCCAGCGCCGTTTTCAGCGCATGCACAGTCAGAACGGTGATCTCGTCTATTGCCACATTTTGGTCACGTGCACATTCACGAGATGCAGCGAGAATAATGCTGCGTTCATATGAACTGGTGAATATGGTGTTTCCGACTTCACAACCTGTGAATTGCGTTCACGTGACCTCACAAATGGTGAACACCACCTGTGAACTGGAGATTTTTTAAGCGGCTTGTTATTCACCACTTGTGAAGAAATGGCCGTCCGCCAGTTTCCGCGGTACGCGCGGTGCAAAACATTAGTTTTATTCAAAATTAATAGAAATCCAGAACCCTAACCATATAAATTTGATATAATCTTTTTGGTAAAGATGTTTTCTATATGTGTACCAAGCGATTTGTTTCTAGGTGGAGTGGTTTTAGAGATATTTCACTTTTTCTGTATGAAGATTGCTCACGGCCATTGACAATGCCTCTATTATCGCCCAGCATGAAACGTGTTTACCGCGAATTGCCAAATGAACGCTCTCAGTTTACATGGTCGTGTTCACCGGAAGTAAGTGGGAAGTTCACCATATTCACGAGGACCGTATGAACGCAGCATAACTAGCCACACGGCACCTGCTCTCGTTGACCCACATACAGCCGACAGCGCCACCTAGCAGCAGAGTCCAAAGTCGCTACAAAACATGGTTTGCCACCTTTCCCACAGATGGCGCCACATCGTAATAGGCAGACGTTCACCTCTTTTCCCAGAGATGGCGCCACCAGAGCTACCCCTACCGGACATTCCCAGTAGCCGTGAAATGAGGTGAAGACGAGGCCTCGCGTTGTCGTTTGGTTGGTTCTTGGAGTTTTACGTCCTGGCAACATCTAAGGTCATATTGCGTTGTCAAACCAAGGGGTAGACAGACTACCTGTATGTGTCGTACGATTGATAGATTGTTTGGGGATTTACGTCCTAGCAAGAGCTAAGGTCATATCAGGATGGGTACCGAATGAGCCAGTACGCCCTCATGGTGACTTTATAGTGTCAGACTAGGGATAATAGCCTGTTGGAATCAGTCCTTTAAAATATGGCAGAATTTCAAAACCATCCGATTATACAACTTTATTAACAACATTTAAATAGGTATGTCAGATTCCGCTAGGGGCGCTTCGGAAACCGTGTCTCTGGTCAAATGTTCCTGCATTTTCACGATTCCGCCCTTGATTAAAGTACTTTTGCATTGGAATATTTTCATAAATGTTATATCACTGGAATGAACATGAACTAATCTCGCCGAAAATATACATTAAAATACCAAAATCAAAATAGTTAGACAATAGAAAGATGTTACAATGTTGCAACGGTCACAGTTTATTACAATGGTGAATTGGGACTAAATTTAAAGCCTGGTACACACTTCCGCTATACGATTCACACGCTAAAACTGCCTGCCTGACGGTACCCGTTACAACCCGACCAGTCCCGTTTCCCAACTAAAACTGCCCAATTCATTTTTCAAATGGTATAAAACCCGATACACACCTTCCGTTTCGCGACAAAGTTTGAGTTTTAGTCGGTTGCAGTCTTTAGCTGTGTGACCCCCTCTCACACCAGAGCCTTCTGATTCGCGACTTAAAACTCAGTTTTAGGTTCTATACGGGAGGTGTGTACCGGGTTTAACAATTAAGCTGACAGTAGAAATGCCATAACTGTCTCCAATATTAAGATAATTTCAAGTTAATTGAGTTTGTCTCAGCAAGATCTGTTGAAAGAGCTTAAATTTATACTGCTCGTTGTGTTCTGAAATTTTAGTGGATTATACACCGTTAAATTTTAAAGCTGCATAGTCCGATGAAGCATCACATTTTCAAAACCAATGCAATTATTTAGATTTGATTCTACATATCTCACTTAGATACTAATGCACATATTAAGCATTTGTTGCCACATAGAAGGGAATATTGAACCAATTTAATAGAATCCGTTACTGGAGAAGAATATGGTGTCAGTTTTCGCGTGCTTGCCAAAACTAAGTTTACATGTTTACACTTCAAATATCTCAAAGGTTAGCGATTTAAAATACAGGTTAAATCAAATTAAAGTAAGGTAGATTAGGCATATAACCATGAATTCAATATATTTATCTCACAAAAATGAGAGAAACTCAAAACCAACAGTCTACAACCATCGTACTATGCACCTTTAATTAGCCTTAAACTAGTTAAAGCTCACCAGTCCAATGGAAGCATAAGCCTTTCAAAGCCTAAATAAATACCTAGATTAGATGCACCCTATTGAACTTAGACACTCAGTACTTATGAAACAGTTATTTCTGCATAGAAAACAATATCAAGTTAAAGCTGCATTGTCCGATGAAATATCAAATTTTCAAAACCAAACCAATTATCTAGATTTTATTTTTACATATCTAACTTAGATACTGATGCACTTATTAAGCATTTGTTCCTGCATAGAAGGCAATATTGAGTCGATTTAACAGAACCTGTTACTGCACAAGTCTATGGTGTCAGAGTTTTGGCAAGCATGCCAAAACTAATTTTTCCATATTTGCACTCAAAATATCTCAAAAGTTTACCATTCAAAATAAAAGTAACTTTGAACTAAAGTAAAGTAGATACTAGTGATCGATCTAATATATTTATCTAAAAAAAAATACAGAAATTCAAAACGATCGGACTATGCAGTTTTAATTTAAAGTTGCATAGTCCGATGAAAATATCAAATTTTCGAAACCAAAATAATTATCTAGATTTCTAACTTAGATACTGGTGCACTTATTAAACATTTGTCATCACACTGAAGGGAATACAGATGCAATTTAAGAGAACCTGTTACCACAGATGCCGATGGTGTCGGAATTTTGGCGTGCTTGCCAAAATTAATTTAGCATGGTTGTACTTCAAATATCTCCAAAGTTAACCATCTAAAATAAAAGTTACTTCAAACTAAAGTAAGGTAGTCTATAGCGATCAATCTAATGTATTTATCTCAGAAAATGACAGAAACTCTAAACCATCGGACTACGCAACTTTAATAGAACCCGATAGTGCTGAAGCCAAAGCGGTCCAATATTTTGACTTGCATGCCAAGGATATTTTTACATATTTTCATTTAAAGCATATCAATTGTTAACTGGTGTTCTCTGTGGCGGAGTGGTTAGAGTGTCGGACTCCTAATCTGAAGGTCGGTGGTTCGATTCCCCGTGCCCCCATCTCTGCCAATTTGGATTTCCACCGCTGTGTATAACTTACAGCGTCATCAAAGGCCAGTTGCTCTCATACCATGTCTATATGGTGTGGGAGATTAAAAATCCCTTGGGTCGGTAAAAGTGTAGGCCCGGGCTTTCTATCGACAAACTGTCTAATGGTGAAAACAAGCCTATTCAGGCTTATCCATGATAGGCAGTATAAATCTTCAACAACAACAAAAAATTAACATAAAAGTTACTTTAAACTGAAGGAAAGTAAATTACAACGATAGCAGTCAGAGGTTTTCCTGGCTTGAATCTCTGGGGTTCTGGAAGGTTCTGTGCAACACGGTTAGAGCGACTTGGTGCACAGTTGTCTGTTGGGACAGGTAAGCGAAGCTAGCCGGTCAGCTGGTCCTTCCTGTCCCACTACCGGTTGGTCACTTCTGCCAAAATTTTCTTTATAAATAAAGAGATTGGGGTCTTAGAGGCCAGCCAGAGGATAGTACTCACTCCAAACTGTATTTGTGTCTTCTCGTTAATTATTATTACTACCATAGCGCAGATAATCTAAATAATCATGAAATGAGAAACGGCTGGAAGAACACTGCTTCGGCGCTGACAAAAGATTTATACTGCCTATCATGGATAAGTCTGAATAGGCTTGTTTTCACCATTAGACAGTTTGTCGATAGAAAGCCTGAGCCTACACTTTTACCGACCCAAAGGATTGTTAACCTCCCGCACCATATATATATGGAATGAGAGCAACCGGCCTTTGATGATGCTGTAAGTTATACACAGTGGTGGAAATCTAAATTGGCAGAGATGGGGGGCATGGGGAATCGAACCATCAACCTTCAGATTAGGAGTCCGATCTGGAAAAAAGTGAGACACTCTAACCAATCCGCCACAGAGAACACCACATTACGATGCTGATAATTTGTTCTTTCTTTTTTAGAAAAAAGGTCTGACACTCTACCCACTCTGCCACAGAGCACACCACTTATTAAGCAGAATAAACATATTTACCCGCCCCCTCCACCAATATATTAAATCTATATATTATGGCAAAATGTTAAACCATCGGATCAATGAAACTTCAAACACTACTAAGCAATAGAACCTTTACCCAAATAATTTAATAATCTTTATTAGATTGATACTAACTGATAATTTAATATGAAATCATACTAAGAGCTCGAAAAAAAAGATTAATAAAGTGAAGTCGGTTAAGTTATTATAACATTTCACAGATAGCATTCTCGATAGTTTTAACGGGAATTTCCATCTGCGCATTGGCCCGCCTAATTCTGTGCTGAGTGGCGCCCCCTGGAGGGATATACGCACCAGAGGATAGAACATGTCCACTGCACATGCCCCGCGGCCATCTTAGGGCCGGCAACACTAACAAATCACAGGCCACAAATCCACACTGTACCTAACAAACACTAATAAAAACACACTTTATTTGTGTGTGTTTGTGCATGTGTGTGTTTGTGCATGTGGTTGTGTGTGTGTTTGTGCATGCGGTTGTGTGTGCGGTTGTGTGTGTATGTGTGTGTTTGTGCATGCGGTTGTGTGTGCAGTTGTGTGTGTCTGTCTGTGTTTGTGCATGTGTGTGTGTATGTGGTTGTGTGTGTCTGTGTGTGTTTGTGCATGCTGTTGTGTGTGTTTGTGCATGCGGTTGTGTGAGTGTGTGTGTGGTTGTGTGTGCGTTGTGTGGTGTTGTGTGGTTTTGTGTGCGCATGCGGTTGTGTGTGCGTGTGTGTGTGTATGGTGGGTGCATGCGGTGTGTGTGTGCAGTTGTGTGTGTCTGTCTGTGTTTGTGCATGTGTGTGTGTGTGGTTGTGTGTGTCTGTGTGTGTTTGTGCATGCTGTTGTGTGTGTTTGTGCATGCGGTTGTGTGAGTGTGTGTGTGTGGTTGTGTGTGCGCATGCAGTTGTGTGTGCGGTTGTGTGTGTGTATGTGTGTGTTTGTGCATGCGGTTGTGTGTGCAGTTGTGTGTGTCTGTCTGTGTTTGTGCATGTGTGTGTATGTGGTTGTGTGTGTCTGTGTGTTTGTGCATGCGGTTGTGTGTGTGTTTGTGCATGTGGTTGTGTGAGTGTGTGTGTGGTTGTGTGTGCGCATGCAGTTGTGTGTGCGGTTGTGTGTGTGTATGTGTGTGTTTGTGCATGCGTTGTGTGTGCAGTTGTGTGTGTCTGTCTGTGTTTGTGCATGTGTGTGTGTATGTGGTTGTGTGTGTCTGTGTGTGTTTGTGCATTGCGTGTGTATAGTGTGTGTGTGTGTTTGTGTGCGTGTGTGCGGTTGTGTGTGTATGTGTGTGTTTGTGCATGCGGTTGTGTGTGCAGTTGTGTGTGTCTGTCTGTGTTTGTGCATGTGTGTGTGTATGTGGTTGTGTGTGTCTGTGCGTGTTTGTGCATGCTGTTGTGTGTGTGCGCATGCGGTTGTGTGTGCACAAGCCTTTAGTATTTCCATGTCGTTAGGGGGGGGGGGGTGATGAAAATGGGAAATCTTGCTCCGAGAGCGCGATCCGAACCCACATCTCTTTGCATTCCGGGCCAGTGTGCTAACCATTACACCACCTAGGCTCCCTGATATTACCACACTACCCATGCCTACCTGTCTCTATACGGCTCCTTGCCTGAGATATCAGAACAGACTACTACACTCGTCTCCCTGGAATTGTAAGTCTTTTAATGCTTACAATTAAATACATACCAACAATGCATACACAGGGTATGTTGAACAACTATACAGTGCGTAGCTTGTACAGGATCATGGTCATGGCAACCAGTGTCATGGGGGGGTGGGGTGGGGGGTGATGAAAATGGGAAATATTGCTCCTAGACTGGGACTCGAACCCACATTTCTTTGCATTCCTGGCCAGTGTGCTAACCATTACACCACCTAGGCTCCCATATGTCACCACACTACCCACGCCTACCTGTCTATGCGGCTCCTTGCCTGAAGTCAGTGCAAACCAATACATGCATATATATATATATTTATATAAATGTCATGCATAAGAATTATGCGCATATAAAGGCGCAGAAGGGAAGATTCCCTATGTTGATCACCCATATGTTGTGTACTACTTCATGGGTGACCCCTTTTCACTGTTGGGACAGGTGGTGCTAACACCCCCAACCCCTACAAGTACCGCGAATACTGTCACTGGAATTTGTGTGGGCTGCACACCCTATATTTGGGATGATATGACATATCTCACGGAATACAGATTCCCTCCAACATAAAGAGTTTTATGTTTGTTAGTTTTTTGTTCAGTCAGGGCAGGGCTGCTGGTTGTGGTATAGTGGTGGTGGTAGGGGAGTATATTTTGGATATTTAACTGAGCCCAACCTGAAAACATTTTGATCAGACCGGATAACTAGGAGGGGGAGCGACAGATACAGGGACAGGCGAAAGACAGGGACAACGAGAGAAGGGAGAGAGGTGAGAGATGGTGAAAATGCAATGTGCACATTTATGCTTAGGTCACAAATACTGCAGTCGCGTCTGGTGCTGCGGTCTGCGGTGTGCATTGCAGTTTTTGCAAATGTTACGGTGTTGCGGTCTGCGGTTTATCTATTCACAAATCGTATGGTCACCACAAGGCACCTCGGGGTTTGTCTTTAACTTAATGCACGTATTGAATATATAAAAATGTAAATTTCTTAATATTGTAGTGGTCTGCACTGACCTCTCAGGCAAGTAACCACATAGACAGGTAGGCGTGGGGAGTGTGTTGATATCAGGGAGCCTAGGTGGTGTAATGGTTAGCACACTGGCCCGGAATGCAAAGAGATGTGGGTTCGAGTCCCGCTCTAGGCGCAGTATTTCCCATTTTCATCACCCCCACGACACTGGTTGCCGTGATCAGGATCCTGTACAAGCTTTGCGCTGTATGGTTGTTGAACCTACCCTGTGTATGTATGTTGTTAGTGCATTGCCTGTATGTATGTAATTGTAAGCATTACAAGACTTACAATTCCAGGGGGACGAGTGTAGTGGTCTGCAGTGACCTCTCAGGCAAGTAACCACATAGACAGGTAGGCGTGGGGAGTGTGTTGATATCAGGGAGCCTAGGTGGTGTAATGGTTAGCACACTGGCCCGGAATGCAAAGAGATGTGGGTTCGAGTCCCGCTCTAGGCGCAGTATTTCCCATTTTCATCACCCCCACGACAATATTGATCACACAAACATGAATTTTGTATCATATTGGTATTCATTTTAAGACCTAATAATTGATGTCAACAAAGGTGACAATGAATACAGTGCTGTGTAATTCTTGCAGCCTGCGGGGTTGCGATTTTCTGAAGTTGAAATAACGCAACACCTTGCGGTGAGCAAAAATCCGTACGGTCACCATATGGTGACCGTAACTCACCGTGCGGTTAATGTATGGTCTGGCCGATGCGGCGAGTTATGGTCGCCGCACGCACGCCATGACGCATTTGTAACTGAGGCATTAGCAAGACTGGTCCAGGATGGAAGAAACGCTGGGAGAATGAGCAATGACCGCGAGCACAAAAAGAGCAATGCTTGGAGAGTGTGTTCCGAGAATGGACGCCTCCATTTCCGGTTTGCCGCGTAGATTTCCAAGCCTTTGATTGGACAAAATACAGGCAACTTTTTTTGTTTGTTTAAAAATAGGAAGTCATTTAATAAATGCATGCCCTCCCCCCCCCCCCCCGCCTCCCTTTCCCACATTCACCAAACAGTGGCCAGTGGAATTCTATTCTACCAGGTACCCATGCCTACATTCAGCATACAGCCAGCATCGCGCCATTCTAACCAGGCAACCATGCCTACATTCAGCATGCAAACCAGTATCACATCATTCTAACCAGGTACCCATACCTACATTCAGCATGCAGCCAGCATCGCGCCATTCTAACCAGGCAACCATGCCTAATTCAGCATGCGCAGTATCACATCATTCTAACCAGGTACCCATACCTACATTCAGCATGCAAACCAGTATCGCACCATTCTAACCAGGTACCCATACCTACATTCAGCATGCAAACCAGTATCACATCATTCTAACCAGGTACCCATACCTACATTCAGCATGCAAACCAGTATCGCACCATTCTAACCAGGTACCCATACCTACATTCAGCATGCAAACCAGTATCACATCATTCTAACCAGGTACCCATACCTACATTCAGCATACAGCCAGCATCGCGCCATTCTAACCAGGCAACCATGCCTACATTCAGCATGCAAACCAGTATCACATCATTCTAACCAGGTACCCATACCTACATTCAGCATGCAAACCAGTATCGCACCATTCTAACCAGGTACCCATACCTACATTCAGCATGCAAACCAGTATCACATCATTCTAACCAGGTACCCATACCTACATTCAGCATGCAGCCAGCATCGCACCATTTTAACCAGGTACCCATACCTACATTCAGCATGCAGCCAGTATCGTGCCATTCTAACCAGGTACCCATACCTACATTCAGCATGCAAACCAGTATCACATCATTCTAACCAGGTACCCATACCTACATTCAGCATGCAGCCAGCATCGCGCCATTATAACCAGGTACCCATACCTACATTCAGCATGCAGCCAGTATCGCGCCATTCTAACCAGGCAACCATGCCTACATTCAGCATGCAAACCAGTATCACATCATTCTAACCAGGTACCCATACCTACATTCAGCATGCAAACCAGTATAGCACCATTCTAACCAGGTACCCATACCTACATTCAGCATGCAAACCAGTATCACATCATTCTAACCAGGTACCCATACCTACATTCAGCATGCAGCCAGCATCGCGCCATTATAACCAGGTACCCATGCCTACATTCAGCACGCAGCCAGTATCGTGCCATTCTAACCAGGTACCCATACCTACCTACATCATACAGCCAATATCGGTCACTTTTAACCATGTACCCATGTCTACAATCAGAACACTGTAAGTATTCTGTCACGATAAATGGGTTCCCATACCTACATTCAGCACACAGCCAGTATCGCGCCATTATAACCAGGTACCCATGCCTACATTCAACACGCAGACAGTATCGCACCATTCTAACCGGGTACCCATACCTACATTCAGCACGCCACCAGTACCGTGCCATTCTAATCAGGTACCCATACCTACCTACATCATACAGCCAATATCAGTCACTTTTAACCATGTACCCATGTCTACAATCAGAACACAGTCAGTATTGTGTCACGATAAACGGGTACCCATACCTACATTCAGCATGCAGCCAGCATCGCGACATTATAACCAGGTACCCATGCCTACATCCAGCATGCAGCCAGTATCGTGCCATTATAACCAAGTATCCATGCCTACATCCAGCATGCAGCCAGTATCGTGCCATTATAACCAGGCACCCATGCCTACATTCAGCACGCAGCCAGTATCGTGCCATTCTAACCAGGTACCCATGCCTACATTCAGCATGCAGCCAGTATCGCGCCATTCTAACCAGGTACCCAGGCCTACATTCAGCACGCAGCCAGTATCGTGCCATTCTAATCAGGTACCCATACCTATATTCAGATTGCAGCCAGTATCGCACCATTATAACCGGGTGCCCATGCCTACATTCAGCATGCAACCAGTATCGTGCCATTCTAATCAGATACCCATGCCTACATTCAGCATGCAGCCAGTATTGCGCTATTAATATTATAACCAGGTACCAGTGCCCACATTCAGCACACAACTGCCAGTATTATCCTATAGACCACATCACGGTTCCGACTGTGCATGAGCTGAAAACGGGGCCGGGAGCAAAGCAAAGGCGTACGGCCATTGAGTTTGCCGATACGCGTAGAGCAAAACTGGCATTTTATTCAAAATAAATAGAAATACATAACAATTTGGCACAAACATGGGCGGAAGGATGCAATATAATAATATAATGAATATGTTTAAGATACAACTCTCCATAATTAAGCATTTTGAGCTAAGAAAAATACAATTTCAGTCACTTTAGAGGCTGATGTTTACATCACCACTGATTAGTCAGAAGTAATTCTTGTTCTAAATATTAAAATGTCAAATGTGTCAACAAAAACTTGTTTCAAAGTAATATATAACCAATATCTGATTAACTTTACTCATTTTCTATTTCTACATATGTCATTAACGATAGAATATAAATAAAAACATGAATAAAATAAATAAAACTGACTCTGGCTATGGCTCTAATGCTAATCTGAGTGCCTAGATTTGTCTAAATCTAAATACACATGGCATAAGATGTGCTGATTATATTGATGTAAATGCAATGCTGGATAAAAGATTAATATCTTAAATTATCATATATATTTTTTTAGTTGGCATTCTATGTTTCAAAAAAGAGCTGAGATGAGCTGAAACTAGCACATTTCATAGCCGCACCCAGTGTATTTGCATGTGCCATGTGCTTCTCGCAGCTTTCTTTTGCTCTGATGCATCCCACAATGCACCGCGCCGCTGGAACCGTGATGTAGTCTATTCTAACCGGGTACCCATACCCACCCTGCATACAGAAACAATGCAGGGAATCCCCACCACCCCCTCACTCCCAGCCCCACTCGCTCGAAACTAGGTCAGAACTGTAGCAACTCTCACGCTGTGCCGTCACGTGATCCCAACGATCGGGTTGCTAGGGGCTCCGGTAACCTAGCAACGGTAAACACGGGCAACGCCACCCGGGCTTGCCCCCCAACCGAGCCGGGTCGGCGCCACACCCCGGGCGTGGGTCACGTGGGGTGTCACGTGGGGTCCATGTGGCATGATTGACATGTATAGGGATGACATGTAGCTGACATGATAGTGGGTGGAGGGTGGGGGTGCGGGTTGGGGGAGTAGAGGAGGAGGAGGGGGGGGGGGCTTTCGCCTGAGGCAGTTGTGGAGGAGCGGGTTGGGATGGGATGATGGTTGCTGAAAATGCCTCCAGGCACAACACAGGGGGTAAAGAGCCCGCCTCAGGGCATCGGCTTGTACAAACTTCACCGAAGAGTCTATTGCCCGAATACTTCTGTTTCTGCGAGTAATGGGCATGCAGCCTGGCTGCCAAGCCACAATCTCATATACGAGACGCAACCACTCTGATCACACATATATGAGCCTGCTCCAGTCAGGTTGTTGTGGTTTTATGTCCTAGCAACATCTACCGTCATATCAGGATGGGTACCAACTTATGACAGTGCACACTCAGGGCGACACCATACTAGATGGCCGAATGAGTTGAGCGTCCGTCTCCTGTTTTGGGAGATCGCGGGATCCGAACACATGGGTTTGTGGGTTCGAACCCTGGTCGAGTCAAACCAATGACAAAAAAATCAATACTTGTTGCTTCCTAGCCAGGCGCTCAGCATTATTAGGATAGGGCAAGGACTGGTTGGCTCAGTGTCAGGATAATGTGTCTGAGTGGGATATCAGGTCATGGTGCTGGTGGCCTGGTCTCCCAGTGGGGCAGCACTATAAAGTTGCCATGCGTGCGCACTGTCACAAGTTTGGTACCCGTTCTGATATGACCTTAGATGTTGCTAGGACATAAAACAACAACAAACAAACACTCATGGGGACTTCATAAGTGCTTCCCCACTGGGAGACCAGGCCGCAAGCCCATGACCTGATTTCCCAGTCACATTATCCTGATACTGAACTAACCAGTTCTTGCCCTATCCTAGTAATATTGAGCAGCAGGCTAGGTAGTGACATGCATCAATTTTGTAAGCCATTGGTTTGACTCAACTGGGAATTCAACTCTTGACCTTCCGCACAGGAAGCCTGCACTCTACTGATTAGGCCACCTCATCCAGTACTCCAGTCGGAAGAATCTCATGGATACAATTATCACTTTTATATGTTTTCAAAATAATATGGAAAGTGATTTCTACCTTAAATTGAAACTATTGGAATTTTCATGATGTATAATCTATTATGCTAATATTATTTAGGCTGCAGTGTTACGTACCCCAGCACTCCCTGTTTTGTTCTACGTTGTTCCTATGTGTTCTCTGTGGCAGAGTGGTTTAGAGTGTCTGACTTTTTTTCTAGGTCGGACTCCTAATCTGAAGGTCGGCGGTTCGATTCCCCGTGCCCCCACCTATGCCAATTTGGATTTCCACCGCTGTGTATAACTTACAGCGTCATCAAAGGCTGGTTGCTCTCATACCATATCTATATGGTGGGGGAGGTTAAAAATCCCTTGGTTCAGTAAAAGTGTAGGCTCGGGCTTTCTATCGACAAACTGTCTAATGGTGAAAACAAGTCTATTCAGACTTATCCATGATAGGCAGTATAAATCTTCAAGAAAAAAAAAAATCTATTGGTAGTTCTCTACCTTTGCTATTGTGCTGGTTTAGTAACTGCTGAGGGACCATCTTTAGGTTTTATGTCCTAGCAACATCTAAGGGTCAGCGGAACTGAGTTGTTGTGAATTGATTTAAATTGATTGGGGTTTTACATTGTAGCAACACCTGAGGTCATATCGGTAAAGTTACCGTCTATTCAGAGTGCGCACTCATCATTGCTTTACAGTGCTGCTCCAAGTGGGATGCCATCCCATGCCATGCCCTGATATCCCACACAGCCACATTATCCTGATACTAACTCAACCATTCCTCGCCTTATGAAAAAAAGCTTCAATGGCAATATGATGGACCGGGTTCTGTCCTCATATCGAGTATCTACAGGTTGAATGACCCCGCATAGTTATTTCAGTCCTCAGGGACATTCTCTGGTTTATTAGCGCCAAGGTGCGCGAGTGGAATTAGCCGACAACTGCACAGCCGGATAACGTGTAACCTCCATTTGGGGGTGGTCACTAGCAAGGCATGGAACAGTCCACCATCGGAACTACCCTGCTAACATGCTGCCACCTGCTGGTCCTTTTGACGCGACAAGGGTCAGCGTACCAGACGGGATGGCCGAATGAGTTGAGCGTCCGTCTCCTGTTTTGGGAGATCAAGGGATCCAAACCCATGGGTTTGTGTGTTTGAACCCTGGTCGAGTCAAACCGATGACTTAAAAATTGATACTTGTTGCTTCCTAGCCAGGCGCTCGGCATTATTAGGATGGGGCAAGGACTGGATGGCTCAGTGTCCAGATAATGTGACTGAGTGGGGTATCAGGTCATGGTGCTGGTGGCCTGGTCTCCCAGTGGGGCAGCACTATAAAGTCACCATGAGTGCGCACTGTCACAAGTTGGTACCTGTCCTGATTTGACCTTAGATGTTGCCATGACATAAAACTCCAACAACAAACCGACCACCAGTTGGTAGTAGGACTAATATGTGACTACCACAGTAATATAGCTAATCAGAGTAAGGTAGTATCTCTCCATTGTGCAATAATGATAATTGATTCCTCAGTTTGTATATATATATATATGAGCCTGTCTCAAAAGGTGATAACTCTTTTTTTGTTTCTCCATTGTAACGATTGAAACAAAACAGCACAGAAATGGTTACACTTAAAACACAAGGACATTTGCTTCAAATCAATATATATTCTATTGGGATTATGAAACACCATGTAAAAAACAAATCAGTTTATCCTGAGCAAATGCATCAGCAGATAGTATGTTGATCGTTACAATGGACAACATTTTGTCCCATATTGCTTAGCACCTTTTGAGACCGTCTCATTGTAAAATTGTCCGATATATGAGATATGGGCTATGGAGAACTCTGCTATAATAAATTGCAACTTGTCTATAAAATGGTAAATGGTATGTAAAACCAAAGGCATATAAGGTATATGTGGAGTTGGTGATCCATTACTAATTGAGGATAGAAATTGTATATCAATATAGATAGTGAGAGAGGGTCACTTCTTGACCTGAGAGAGGGTCACTTCTTGACATGTGGGACAGTCTTTGGGAAGTCGCCTCACATACCCCCTCCCCTCCAAGTGTTATTTATGGATCACTGCACCAGACACAACAGGGCACTGTAGCCAGATCTAACCATGCCTTGGTTACAAGGATATTGAACCCTCATTGGTGGATAGAGGAATGCCTGTTAGTGATTGGAAGACTGGATCATGTGATCACCACCATCTTGTTTCTTGAAACTATATATACAATAAATGAGAGAGTCTCACTCTCCTACCTTTCACTCTTTATCTACTTTCCTTCCTTGCCTGTAGTGATTTCTTATTAGCCTATCTACACCACTCAAACCGCCAGCCGTCGACTTTACATCATGGTAAATGGGGCTACCGATATTTATTCATAATGATTTAGCCAAAAAACACTCCCTATGTCATACACCACTTCTCTAACACCCTGTCCCCCAACTCACCAGTCCCCCATCTCAACCCACTTTACATGTCAGTCTCATCATACCAACATTAACTTTAACGAATATATTTATTTAAAATATGACTACAAAATTAAATCTTGTTAGATTTCTACGACTGGAAGACTAAGGCTAATAGTACAGCCTTGAAAAAATAATGTTCTTAAGAATAAAAAGTGTTTAGATTTTTTTTAAATAAGGGAATAGTGGATTTGAATTGGGTGTTCGATCTCTAAACTGTGGTGTACTTTGTAGTCACTGCGTAGTGTCTGTTTACATGACACCCTGCCAAACACTCCCCCCCCCCCTCCGCCCTAATCCCCCCACGCCCCCCCCACACCCACACTACCCCCCCCCAACACACCCCAACCCCAACCACACACCCACGCCAACCCTTACCCCAACTCACACTAACCCCCAGCCCACCAGAACCCCCACCCCCACCAGAACCCCCAACCACATCCACACCCACCCTCAGCCCCACCCTCAGCCCCACCCTAACCCCCACCCTCCCAAATCCCAAACCACCCGCTAACCCCCACCCCCACCTAAACCCCACCCACCCACGTTCACCACCATCCTAGCCCCCACCCACATCCTACCCCCGCCCTAACCAGCCACACCCACCCTAACCCCCACCCCCCACACCCACTCTAACCCCCACCACCCCACCACCATAAATCCCCCCCCCCCAAACACATCCGAACTCCCCACACTCACACCCAACAACACACCCATAATAACCTACACACTAAACCACACACTACACCACCCTACACACTATACTAACCGACACAGTTTCATACACACTACACCACCCTACCCTACACACTCATCATCATCATGCTGTCGGTCACCATGCAACAAAGACTTTCATTACTTGACTGCCGCTCCCCGGTATGGTGTTTTGTGTGGTTGTACATTTCATGAAAGCTGCCTGCAAAATGTTGAAGTGCTGCTGGCTTTTGCAAGTTACAAGCCGCACTCTCTCGGGGAGCAAATAGAGGTTTCACACCGGCAAGGACATGTCCAGACAGGCGCAACACTATTTGTCCCTACACACTACCCAACACATTACCCTACACCCTACATTTCTCTACAGATTACCCTACAAATTACCCTACATATTACACTACTCTAACACTACCCTACACCCTACACTACCCTACACCACCATACGCAGCACCATACACAGTACCCTATACATTACACTACCCTACATTACCATACCGCTACCCTACACTACCCTACACACTACCCTACACATTACACTACCCTACCTTACCATAGCACTACCCTACACTACCATACACACTACCCTACACAACTATACACATTACCTTACATATTACGATACACACTGCACTACCATACACAGTACCCAACACACTACACCACCCTACACAACCCTACACATTATCCTAGACACTACCCTCCACATTATCCTACACATTACCATGCACCCTACACGACACACTACCCTACACATTACACTACACAGGACTCAACACATTAACATACACATCACACTACACACTACAATACACCCTACTCTACACCCACACGACATACTACACCCCACGGAAGACTTTAGTAATTCGGTCACGTGCCCGTCTGCGGGATAATGGCGAGACTCGGGCGTTCAGGCACGCCGATAGGTGGCGCGTCGTCAGCAGGCAGTAATGAGCGCGGCGCCCCCCAGGTTCGAACCCGCAAACGCATGACTTTGGATCCCCCGATCTCCCACAGGAATGAATGATCTCCGCGATTGCGTGGATTTCCGGGCAGCACCATCCTGGGGCCATATGCAGGAGTCGGTGGTAATCGGTGGTAGCGAGCCAAAACGGTGGTAAGCGGGAATTTCCCGGTTAGCGGCGAAAAATGGTATGCACGAAGCGGTGATAGGCCTAACACCAAAACCTTAACTGGTGTTACCTTACCCCTGATAGATAGGAGGTATAGCGAGTGCATTAGGCCCAAATCTATTCAATGTGACCATATTTAACAGAATTACATACGCAATAAGTGAAATCTTATCAATTTAACCCTAAATTAGAAGCATTATTAAGGCTACTGCCGCATTGGCGGCGATATTAATAGTTATATTTTCGAATCGACGAACGTACAGTAAACAAACCGCCGCCGCCGCCAGTATGGAAAGTGACGTCGATGCGGTGATTTGTTTACTTTACATTTGTCGATTCGAAAATATAAATATTAATGTCGCCGCCATTACAGCGGCAGCATTAATATTGCTTCGAATTTAGGGTTAATTTCATGAAATTTCACTTATTGCGTATCTAATTCTGTTAAATATGATAGCATTTAATATATTTAAGCCTAATATATGGCTCCAGACGCAGAGGGATTTCCCAAATCTATAAATAAATTCACGTTTAGCTATAAAGAAAGTGTTACACGCTCCTGCATATGACTTGACACAGTTCTCGACGTCGGCGATAGCTACCCGGTAATAGGCTGTAACACCAAAACCCGCTACCACCGACTCCTGCATACATGCCCAGGTGGCGCCCGCACCGCGCAACAACATGGGGCTGCTGTCTGTGTATCTGTCTGTAAGGCTACACAGGACAAGGCGATGGGAAACTGGACAATCTAGTTTATTGACAATCAACATCAAATCAATCAGATCAATCAACTGGGCTGGACAACAGGCCCTACCAATGATAATCAAAGAACAAAGAACCAGTAGTGTCTGCCAACGGCCGCTCGGAGGAGCGTGCGGCGGGGGGATGGGGGGATGGTGGGAGGGGGGGGGGGGTCAGCCGAGCACTGTCGATTGCAATGGGCGTAGACTGCCACGGCTACGGTACGCAGCGTCGCCCAACGGATAATACTCTGTGGCGGAGTGGTTAGAGTGTCTGACTTTTTTCTAGGTCAGACTCCTAATCTGAGGGTCGGCGGTTCGATTCCCCATGCCCCCAGCTCTGCCAATTTGGATTTCCACCGCTGTGTATAACTTACAGCGTCATCAAAGGCCGGTTGCTCTCATACCATGTCTCTGTTGTGTGGGAGGTTAAAAATCCCTTGGGTCGGTAAAAGTGTAGGCTTGGGCTTTCTATCGACCAGCAGTGGAATGGGGAAGACCAGTCGTCTATGACTGAAATTTCCCCTGCTTAAACAACTAATGGACCAACAACAAAAACAACCCCAAAACAGCATATTTTGGTGTCTTACGCACCGCAAGAGGGGGCACTGTGTTCCGCCCCTTACTACTGTCTATCTGTCTGTCTGTGTTTCTCACTCATTCTGTCTGTCTCTCTATACTCTTCATTACCTCTCTATACTCTTCATTACCTCCCCTCTCTTTCTCCTCTCTCTTGGGCGTAACCTTCGACTCCCAACTCTCCTTTCAGAAACACATGAGGACTATCATCTCAAATGCTAATGGGCCTGTCACACTACAACGCTTCTCTCGGCGACCCGTCAGCGTTGAAAGTATTATGTTGCGCGTCGAGAAACGTCAAACTTTTCGGCGGTTTGGGGGAAAAGATCGGCGTCAGCGCGGCGCGTTATGCGCGCGCGGCCAACGTGTGTCAACGCGCTGGGGAAAAAAAAAAGAAAAGTTTGGCGCGACGTCTTCATTTAACCTTAAATGTTGCTAGGGCGTAAAACAAAAACGGCCCAGTTTGCGCAACGCGTGAGCAACGACCCTCCCGCGCGCGCGCCGTCTTCCTAGCGTTCCCATAACGTTATTCCGGCGTGTCCAACGCAGCGTGACGCGCGCCTAACGTCCTCCTAGCGTTCTTACCCATTTACTCCCGCGCGTTGCCGGTCGCTGGGAGTTTTTGACATGTTCAAAACAATCAGCGACCAATAACGCGCGCCGACGTTGTCCGCCGACCGTCAACGTCCAAAATAGTGTACCGACGTGTACCGACGCACCGATAACGCGCCACCAGCGCTTCTCCATATTTCACCAAATATCGCCCCAAAACACCACACGTTGACGGGTCGCCGGCGAGAAGCGTCGTAGTGTGACAGCCCCATAACCAGAGAGTAGGAATAATTAAAAGAACTTTCCATCGCCTCAACAATAACAATTTTCTCATTCTATTTAAGTCTCTTGTTAGGCCAATTTTGGAATAATGTCCACAAAGTTGGAGCCCAATTTTTCGGAAAGATATTCTGGAGATCAAACAGGTTCAGAGACGTGCAACAAAATTAGTTGCAGTTATAAAGGACTTACCCTATGAACAAAGGCTTAGGGAATTGAAACTTCCTATCCTTTCCTACAGAAGGAAAAGAAGTGACATAATTGAAGTATTTAAAATTATGAAAGGTTTTGATAAAATAGATATGAACCAATTTTTAACCTTGAATAAAAGAGAAGGCAGTCGGGGCCATACTCTCAAGCCAGTAAAACCCAGAGCCATTTCAAAGTTAAGGCAACACAGTTTCTCAAACAGGATCATAAATATATGGAACAGTCTCCCACAAAATGTTATTGATGCCGAGTCAATTAATTCATTCAAGAATAGATTAGAAAAAGCATCGGCTGATGATCCAGGGAAATTTGACCCCTTATTAACCACATGCTACTAATTATTCCTTGTGTTGCATATTTACTTGCACTCAAGCAAAAATGAGAGACAAATAAGTGTTCACACTTCCTGTCTACCATTCGCTATTTCGCTATTTCCCTCCTTCTCCTCCATCTCCACCCCTTCCTCTCTTTCTCTTCTTTTATCCCTTTCTCTTCCTCCCTCCAGTCCCACATGGCCCGATATCCCACTCAGTCACATTATCCTGACACCAAGCCAACCAGTCCTTACACTATCCTAATAATACCGAGCACCAGGCTAGGTACCGACAAGTACCAATTTTGTAAGTCATTGATTTGACTCGACCGGGAATCGAACTCCCGACCTTCCACATGGGAAGCGGGAGCGGGACATAGCTCAGGTAGTAGAGTGTCCACCTGCGAAGGTGTGGGCCATTCAATCGATCCTGCTCAGTGGACACATTTGCAGTTTTGGCTATTTTCTGTTCCAACCAGTGGTCCACAACGGGTTCATCAAATGATGTGGTATGTACTGTCCTGTCTGAGGGAAAGTGCATATAAAAGACCCCTTGCTGCTTATCGGAATGAGTAGCCTATGTGGAAGCAGCAGGTTTCCTCCAAAGAAATATGTCAGAATGACCATATGTTTGATGTCCAATAGCCGATGTTAAAAATCCATGCGCTCTAGAGGCATCGCTAAATAAAACAAACTTTCCTTTTCTTTCACATGGGAAGCTTGCACTCTACCAATTCGGCTACTACGTCCAGCCTGCACAGGATGGTGCGTCTTGGCAATGACATACATCATTTAGCAAGAAGAGAGCGGCAGACAAAGTACACCCAAAGTGCACACGAAGCGCACGCTAAGTGATAGAATGCACAGTCACATGACGTATTGAGTGCATGAACACATTATGACCTACTTCTGGTGACACAAATCACCAGAATATGTGACGCGGGAGCTTCTTCTCTGTCCACGGGGAGCGGGATGGGACGTAGCTCAGGCGGTAGCGTGTCCACCTGTGATGGTGTGGGTCATCCGCTCGATCCTGCCCTCTGGACACATTTGCAGTTTGGGCTATTTTTCGTTCCAACCAGTGGTCCACAACTGGTTCATCAAATGCTGTCGAATGTGCTGTCGTGTCTGTGGGAAAGTTCTTCTCAGAAGTAATCTTTTTTTCACCTAAGTTTAATCAATAAAATCTTGTTTGAATTTGTTGTGTACATTAAAATGATGTTCTGGTTGTGTGTTTGATTTCCATGTTACACAAGCAATTTTAACGTATAACTCAACCTGTATCAGATCAAAACCAAATCTCGTCGGGTCTCGTCACATCTCGTCAGGGCTCGTCCTGTCTCCTCCAGTCTAGTCGAGTCTCGTCATGTCTTGTCAGTTCTCATCACGTCTCGTCCACTTTGCTTTCTTAGTGACATACCTTGAGGCGAGGAACATTGTGTGAGTGTGTGTGTGTGGGGGAGGGGGGGGATTGAGTCTGACAGGGAGGCCAGGGAAGAAAGGAGACCACGTGACCATGATGGGGTGACCTAGAGCTAGTAGAGGCAAGTGATAAGGGAGATCAGGGATGGTCAGGATAACGTGACTGAGTAGGGTATTGCATCAGTCTCCCAATGGGTTGTCACTATGAGGCTACAATGAGTACACGCAGTCACAAGTCAGTAGGTGCCTCTTTTGGGATGACCCTATATGTTGCTAGGACGTAAAATTCCAGTATACAAAACTAAATTGAATGAGTCAGGTAGGGCAGCACTATAAAGCCACCAGCAGCTAAGCAGGTACTTGGTTTGACTCGGCTGGTATTCGAACTCGCGACCTACCACACGTGAAGCCTAAACGCTTACCAATTAAGCCACCGTGTTCAGTCTCTCAGCATAGGGTAGGAATGTCAGCAATGGACTGCTGGGCCTATATGTATGAGCCCGGGTTAGCGGTCGTAACCCACGCGTCGTGCGGATTTCCCGGGTTAGCGGCGAAAGTGTCAATGTATGTGCACGGGTTAGGCAAACTCTTCGAGGGTTAACGTCGCCTTCACTAACCCCAACTTGAGCCTGGGTTAACGTCCGGGTTAGGCACCAACTCGGGCCAAATCTATTCAATGCGACCATATTTCACAGAATTAGATTCGCAATAAGTGAAATTTATTCAAATTAACCCTAAATTCGAACCGTTATTAAGGCTCCCGCCGCATTGGCGGTGATATTAATAGTGTCGAATCGACGAATGTAAAGCAAACAAATCGCCGCCTCCACAGCGACGTCGATTTCCATACTGTCCAACGTCAAATAAAAATGGCCGCCGCCATCGCCGCCAAATCGACGGCAATATCTATTGAATGCTGTCATATTTAGCAGAATTACATTTAATTAAATTAACCCTAAATTCGAAGCAATATTAACGTAGCAGCTACATCGGCGGAGATATTCATATTGTCCAATCGATGAATGTCAGAGGGATTTCTCAAATCTATAAATAGCGCATCGGTTAGCTAACCAAGCTGCGCTTTGGTCACATACATCCCTCTTGACACATTTGGAACCCCGGGGTTAGATAACCCGGCACCCTCCTTTAAACCCGGTGCGGGTAAAAATTGGCTCATACATATAGGCCCTGGCCGTCATCGATTAACACGACCCGGGCGACTCGGCTCACCCGAGTCATCAGAATTTCAAATAGAACACCACGAGTGGAGTCGACAAATACAAGTGCCGTGTGCAAAACAACCCGATCCCAGTAACCCACCTCTTGGCTGGGGTTTGCTAGGAGCGATGACGTCACATCTGTGCTGGTACCTGTAGGATAAGAGCTACCAGTACAACTCCTATGTGTTGTTTTAATGCTTTTTTTTTAATAACCCAGATTGTCAGCTTCTACAATCATAAAATACTTTAAATCCTATTTTGCTATACATTATTGAAAAAAAAGAATTTCAGATTGAACCACCAATTTGTCCACCCCGAGCGTATTCGTTTATTCAACCCGAGTCTGTAGGATGTGTGCATGCACCAAAAAGTGGCTCGGGTGACCCGAGTTGATTAATCGATTATGCACTGGAACACCAAGAGTCCATGATTGAAATTTCCTCAGCTTAATCAATGAATTTAAGTTGGTTGGTTATTTGTTGGAGTTTTACATCCTGGCGACATCTAAGGTCATATCAGAATGGGCACGGGCTGGTGACTGTACACTCATAGCAACTTTATAGTGCTGCCCCACTGGGAGGCCAGGCCACTAGCACCATGACCTGATATCCCACTCAGTCAAATCATCCTGACACTGAGCCAAACCAGTCCTCGCCCTATCAAAATAATGCCAAGCGCTTGGCTAGGAAGTGACCAGTATACATTTTTAAGTCATTGGTTTGACTCGACCAGGGTTCAAACCCCATGGTTAGAAGTTGCTAGAATGGAAGACCTCCAACAAAAACACACAGTTGACAATCTGTAAATCAGTCCAGTCAGCACTATGCATTAAAATACAGGTCTTCCACTAACTGAATTATGGGATTGCTGATCGCTCACAGAGAAAACACGCCCACTGAATAATTGAATCGCTCCCCGTGCCCCGTGCACCGACTGGTCCCCGGGCAGGGCTGTCTTCTCGCGAGATGTGACAGAGTGCACACAGTCAGAGCGTTCGCGTTTACCCATCATGCACCGCATAGTTGTCCCTCCGCCCCCCCCCCCTCACACACACACGGACTCACGTGTCATCTAAAGAAAAAAGTTTCTTTTATTTAACGACTCATCTACAGCAGATTGATTTCATCATCGGCTATTAGACGTCAAACATATGGTCATTCTGACATATTTCTTTAGCGCAAACCAGCTGCCGCCGATAAGCAGCAAGGGGTCTTTTATATGCACTTACCCACAGGCAGGACAGCACATACCACATCCTTTTGATGAACCAATTGTGGACCACTGGTTGGAACGGAAAATAGCCCAAACTGCAAATGTGTCCACTGAGCAGGATTGATCGGATGACCCACACCTTCACAGGTGGACACTCTACCACCTGAGCTATGTCCCGCTCCCTTCACCTCTCATCTCAAGCGCCCAACTTCTGCCCGAAACAGAGTAGACAATTTCCACCACACACCTGCGCCCTCTGGCCGCAGTGGCAAGAACTAATGGCCAAATGAGTGTGTGTGTTGTTGGTTTACATCCTAGCAACATTAAGGTCATATCAGGACGGATACCGACTTGTGACAATGCACACTCATGGAGATTTTATAGTGCTGCCCCACTGGGAGACCAGGCTGCTGGCACCATGACCCGATATCCCACACAGTCACATTATGTTGACACTGTGTTATCCTAATAACCGTACCCTATCCTATTAATGCCAAGCACCAGGCTAGGTAATGACAAGAATCAATTTGATAAGTCATCGCCTTGACTCGACTGGGAATTGAACTCCCGACCTTCCACACGGGAAGCCTGCACTCAACCGATTCAGCCACCGCATTCGGTGCGTCCACCTCCCATTTTGGTAGGTCGTGGATTTTTAACCTTGTCCGAGTCAAATCAATGACTTAAATTTTGTTTATACATGTCACGACATAGCCTGGTGTTCGCCGTTACTGGGATAGGATAAGGAGCTGTGGAATGGAATGAGGAAGACCAAATGCCAGCGATTGACATTTCCACCGCTTAATTAAATATCTGCGAATTGGTCGTAATGCTCGCATTGCGTTTGATGCGAGGGAAGGAAGAGACCCTCCCCCTCCCCCCTCCTCCTGCCGCTGCCCGGCTTTCTCACCTTCCCTGACATCCCTCCCTCAGCTTTCTCCCACCTCGCCCTCTCGCCCTGCCCCGCCGCTTTCTCACCTTCCCCGCCTGTCGCCTCCCCGCTCCTTCCCTTATAAGGCCGCCCGCCGGCCTCCCTCAGTCACTCGCCTTCCAGCCGTCCTCCCTGCTCAAGCTCTTTTCTCTCTTGGCTCTCCCTCCTCGGATTTCTCCACGGCCGACGGAAGCATCCACGGCCAATGCACCTCTACCGACGCAGACGCACACATCATGCCTGGCAGCGGCGGTGGGAAGGGACGCCGGGGGGTCCGGAGAGTCACCGGAGGGCCACCGGCCGCCTCACCAGCCCTGGCGCCTCGCGACCGCCCCTCGGGCCACTGGGCTGCGGGCGTCGACGCCGACACGGCCGCCATCCTTCAGGCACTGGAGAGCATCACCAGACGCCTCGACACCCTCGACTGCGGCACCTCCCTTCGCGCCGAGGAGACGACTCCGGCTGCCGCGCCCCGGCGCACGGCCTACTCCTCACCGCCCACCCCGGCGCCTCGGGCGCACATAGTCGGGGGAGCACTCCCACCGCCCCCGCCTCAGGCACCGCTCCCGGGGGCGGTGCATCCGTAGTACGAGCGGTACACCCGCCGCACCATCCAGCCGCCGGCTCCCGCACCTCCCTACGACCAGGACGCGGTCGACGACACCCCGGCATCCACGGCCGACGCCGTAAGGGAGATTCTCGCGTCGGCTGAGGCGCAACGGGCCGGGAAAAGAAAGGGCATCTCCCCCGACTATCTCTTCCCCTCCGACCTCGTCGAGAGAGGCCCCGAGCGGAAGCCGGTCAAGCGGGGGGAGGCGACCAAGGACGAGTACAGCCTCGCCCTCCTCACCCTCCTTAGCCACCCTGCCTTCCCCGCGCACTCCCTCCCGGGCCTGAACCACCACGTCCTCACAGTACTGCGCGACAACCTCCTCTACCCCATGCCTACCGTCCGCCGCTCCTCGGAGACCGTGTTTACCTGGATAGCGGACGGTAGGCTCCCCGACGGGTGGCACGACCCCGTGGCCCTGAACATGGTGAGAATGGAGATTCTCACCATGCCCGCCCCCCCAAGCTGTCCCGACAGCACCAGCCGCCCGAGACGCAGACCTCCCCCGAGGCGCACACCAGCCATGGACCCAAGCCGACAGCCGCCCCACCTACAGCCGGGAAGCTCACGGGGCCCCCTGCGCCACCTGGAACCGTGAGCCCACCTCGTGCGACCGGGCCGCCATCGGGGAGGCCAGACAGTGGCACGTATGCACCTACTGTGCTAATGTGAGGAGGATACTCACCATGCACAGCGAGGCCCTGTGCCTCACCAAACAAGCCCGTGAGCGCCAGACCCCGGCCGCCTCGGCGGATTTTTGATCCACCCGCCCGCCCCGGCCGGTCCGGGGGGCCATAACCGGCGCCTCACCTACACCTCTGCCGACAACCCCTTGACCACCACCGACAACCCCGTATCGACCACCGACCGAAACGCCGCCCAGGACACAGCCGGGGACCATCACCTCGCGCTGCAGGCCCCAGACGCCGCCCACACTGACCACAAACCCTCCCCAGACAGCGCAGCCGCCGTCGCCGACCATCACGACCTCCACATCTCCCCCGGCGACACCGCCTTCCTCGGGTGGTTGTGTTGGGCACCAGTAATGTCACCATTTCGATGGCCTTCGCACTCTACATCACACCTTTCTATGCATTACAATTATCTCACCCCTTTCAATTCTATTCCCTCCATATTATATGCCCTCCATATTATATGCCCTCCTCATTATATGCCCTATTTCCACTATGCCCTTCCCTTCCAGTGCCCTCTCTCAAACTGGTTTGCTCAGTGTCAGGATAAAGTGACTGAGTGGGATAGCAGGTCATGGTGCTGGTGGCCTGGTCTCCCAGTGGGGCAGCACTATAAAGTCGTCATCAGTGCGCACTGTGACAAGTCGGTACTTGTCCTGATATGATCTCAGATGTTGCCAGGACGTGAAACACCAAAAACCAACAAACCCAGCGCCCTCCCATCCCCATGCCCCTCCATACCAGTCTCCACACACTCGAGGACTATTGTAAAATATTTCGACTTTCTACACATAGTTACATTATAAAATAGATTCCATTTATAGTACACATTTGTTTTATTTAATAGATAGAAGAATGTGTAACTCATTGCTGAACCCAGACTGATAGGGTGGGAGACAGTCATGTTTGGTATTTAATGTTTAATGTGTATTGGATCCGGATTGAATTTGTATGGAGTGCATCGGATATGATAGAGGTGTCGGGTCAAGTTGCCATGACCTGGTGGCAGCTGGGATGTGGGAATGAGGAGTGCACCTGAGCTGCACCCATCTCTACTGTCCTGGAATCTCAAGATGGCCAACATAAAGAGTAAAATAACAATATGCCATGGATCACTGACATCATGTACCTTCAATAATATCATGTACCTTCAATAATATCATGTACCTTCAATATCATGTACCTTCAATGACATGCCTGTAGGAGTGTTGGAGAGATTAAAAGCCTGGGAGAGCTGGCAGTCACCACTGGGCCTTTCATGTGACAAGAGGTACTTTTGTGTCCATCCTCTATTCTGTGCTATACCCACTGTAGCCACTTCACTATTATAGACAGGCAACTATAGGACTCAGCTACACCACACCATTTCCTATACTACACCCTCTGGTACTTTATGGTATTTTATATATATTTAACCTGCATTTCATTATAGCTCACTTCCATTTATAAAGTTCTGGCGACCACATTTCAAAAGGGATTAGCCCATAGATAACACTATGCCCTCCTTTCATTATGCCCTTCCTTCCCAGTGCCCTCCCAACTCCACCCCAATGCCCTTACCCGTCTCCACTCCCCCGATGTCCCCACACTTCCATCTCAACCGACACTTTCCAATCATTCTCACCTTTCACTCCTCCCCTCTCCCACCCAACGCACCCCCTCCACTCAAAGGTAGTCGCGTCATCTTCAACTTCTAACCCCATCAGAACCCATTACGCAAGCAGTCATCAAACCTATGCTCCCTCCGCCCCTATCCGTCTCCTGACTCCGCCCCGCCTCGCCCCGCCTCGTCTCCACCCCGCCCCTACGGCGTGTGATTGATTCATTAATAAAACACCGTTCACTTTTAGGAAGAATAAAGTTGGGAATGGGGAGGAGAGTAGAGGAGGAGAGGAGAGGAGAGGAGAAGAGAGGAGAGGAGAGGAGAGGAGAGGGGAGGGTAGGGGAGGGGAGGGGAGGGGATGGGAGGGGGGGGGGGGGGAGGAGAGGGGAGGAGAGGAGAGGAGAGGGGACGAGAGGGGAGCAGGAGAGGGGAGGGAGGAAAGAAGATAACAGGGATGGGGATGGGGAGGAGAGAAGAAGGCGGTGGAGGGAGTGGAATGGAAGGGGAGGGGAGGGGAGAGGAGGAGAGGGAGTGGAGTGGAGGAGAGGAGGCAAGATAAGAGAAGAGAAGAGAAGAGAGGAGAGGAGAGGAGAAGAGAGGAGAGGAGAGGAGAGGAGACGAGTGGGGAGGAGAGGGGAGGAGAGAAGAGGAGAGAAGAGAGGAGAGCAGAGGAGAGCAGAGGGGAGGGGAAGGGAGGGGAGGGGAGTAGAGTAGAGTAGAGTAGAGTAGAGGAGGAGAGGAGAGGAGAGTAGAGGAGAGGAGAGGAGAGGAGAGGAAAGAGGGGGTGGCTCCCACATATGCCTGTGCACATGTCATCATCATCATGCTGTCGGTCGCGATGCGACAAAGACTGCTTTCATTACTTGACTGCCGCTCTCCATTTAGCTCTCTGCTGTGAGAGTTGTGTCCATGAGTCGGTCTTAATGTCTCTCAGCTTCAGGTTTCTCTTGATGGTATCTTTGAACCGGAGACGGGGGCGCCCTCTCTTTCTGTAGCCAAAAGACAGTTGAGAATAGAGGATCTGCTTTGGTAGCCTGTCTGATGACATCCTCATGAGGTGTCCAGTCCACCGGAGATTCTTTTTGATCAGAAGATCTTCCATAGAGGGCAGCCCCATCCGTTCGAGTATTTCCTTATTCGTCACTTTGTCCTTCCAGGTTAGCCTCATGATTGAACGCAGATGTCGCATCATGAAGGCATGCAGCTTTTTCACCTGCTGTCTGTACGCTGTCCAGGCCTCGGCTCCGTATAGTAGGGTGGATAGCACGATTGCGCGGTAGATCTTACCTTTGACCCGAATGGACACATGGTGGTTGTTCCAGAGTCTCTGGCGTAGTCGGCCGAAAGATGCGCTAGCCTTGGCCATCCTCCTCTGTATCTCAGCATCAATGCGTCCATCACTTGATATTGTGCATCCGAGATAGGTGAATTCCGGAACAGAGTTCAGCTTGTTTCCGTCAACCATGATCTCCTCCTCTCGGGTTCTTGTAGAGTTGGGTTGGTACAGCACCTCCGTCTTCTTGATGTTAATTTTCAGGCCAAACTTCTTTGATGCATCGGAGAAAGCGTCCACTATTTTCTGGGTCTCTTCAGCAGAGTGGGCAACCAGTGCACTGTCATCTGCGAATAGTAGCTCTCTCACCTGTATCTGAGTAGTCTTGGTCTTCGCTCTGAAGTGTGCGACATTGAACACACGTTGGCGGCGCGCTACTCACACGCTGCGCCAACATCCAATTTCCCCATATTTCCCCTAAATCTTTAACGTTTCTCGACGCTTAAAATTGTATTTTCAACGCTGACAGGTCGCCGGGAGAAACATCGTAGTGTGACAGCCCCATTAAGCAGCTGTCACACATCACCTGATTGCACATGTAGCAGACTACAATGCCCTCCACATGTGAAATGCCACATACACAAGCATGTGTGGGTTGGTTGAATGTATCAGGGAACCAAGACAGCTTAATGGTTAGTACGCCCGCCCCGGAACGGCACATGTGTGGGTTTGAGTCCCGATCTAGGCATGACACTACAGATCGTTGCAACGTCTCCCACGACACCGGTGCCGTGGCCAAGATAATAATGTATAAGCACAACTGCAAATGAAGCCCTTCTTGCATCTCTGATAGATACTTGTTACTAAGCAACCTGTTCACCTCTACACATCACACACTGACGCCGTCAGTTATAGTAACACGCACCCCAATGTGTGTTGAGGGGTAAGTGGAGGGCAAGTGTCAACCACGTGACGCATCTCAGGAGAAATGCTGGCACCAGATTCCATCCGGGTCGCAGACGGGCTGGCCGAATGAGTCCGTCTCCTGTTTTGGGAGATTGTGCGATTTGAACGCACAGGTTTGAACTCTGATCGAGTCAAACCAAGGACTTAACAATGTATACTTGTCGGTTCCTAGCCATGTGCTCGGTATTATATGGATAGGGCAAGGACTGGTTGTTGGCTCAGTGTCAGGATAATGTAACTGAGTGGGGATATCAGATCAAGGTGCTAGTGGCCTGATCTCCCAGTCTGGGGTCCGACAATTTTGTTTGGATTAACCAATAGTTTGGATTAACTGACTTTGTTTTAACCACTTAACCAACCTTTTTATATGATAAATGGTAGTATTTTGCCAGGCCGTTGAAAAAAGTTTGGATTAACCGATCGTTTGGTTTAACCGAGCTAGGTTTAACGGGGTTATACTGTATACGGTAAAACCTCTCTAAACCGACCGATCTTGGGACCGACTTCGAGTGGTTCAAATAGGGAGGTGGTCGGTTTAAGGAGTTAGAATATGGTTACAACGGGATTGTTGGGACCCAAATAAAGGGATCGATATAGGGGAGTGGTCGATCTGTGGAGGTGGGAGGTTAGGGAGGTTTTATTGTACATGATATATATATATGTAAATATAAATCTACTTTACACTAGTTTGAGGTATCTTTTATTTTGAAGGATTAACTTGGAGATATTTGAAATAAAAATATGCCAAATCAATTTTAAAGCAGCTGTCACACATCACTGGATTGAGCAATGGACAGAATTGTCTAGTCCGGTGGTGTTTGGGGCGTGATAAGTATCAAAATGTATTAAAATGTGCCAAAATGTTGTGACATCGGGTCAAAGGCCACTGGACGAACGGACATGAAACGGACATGAACGGATAGCCAACGGATGAAACAAACTCAAACCGGACAAGAACCGTAGAGGTCAATCCGACCGCATCCGTTCCAAGTTTTGTGCATGTTCAAAACTTGTACGGACACAAACCGGACTATCAACAGACTTTGTTTGGTTTCTTTCCATTCCCTCCAATCAGGTGATGTGTGACAGCTGCTTAATGGGGCTGTCACACTACGACGTTTCTCCCGGCGACCTGTCAGCGTTGAAAATACAATTTTAAGCGTCGAGAAACGTTAAAGATTTAGGGGAAATATGGGGAAATTGGATGTTGGCGCAGCGTGTTAGTAGCGCGCCGCCAACGTGTGTCGACGTGTTGGGGAAAAAAAAAAAAGAAAAAAAGTTTTGCGCGACGTCTTCATATAACCTTAAATGTTGCTAGGGCGTAAAACAAAAACGGCCCAGTTTGCCGCAACGTGTGAGCAACGACCCTCCCACACGCGCGCCGTCTTCCTAGTGTTCCCATAACGTTATTCCGGCGCGTCCAACGCATTGTGACGTGCGCCTAACGTCCTTACCCATATATTTGCGCGCGCTGCCGGTCGTTGGATTTTTTTTGACATGCTTAAAACCTTGGGCGACTACTAGCGCGTGCCGGCGTTTTGCGCCGACCATCAGCGTCAAGGATAATGTACCGACGTGTACCGACGTGCGCATAACGCGCCCCCAGCGTTTCTCGATATTTCACCCATTTTCGCCCAAAAACACCACACGTCGCCTGGTCGCCGGCGAGAAGCGTCGTAGTGTGACAGCCCCATAAAGCACAAAATTGGCATCAAAATGCTTGAGCTAATAAGATTAAAAAGTAACAGGTTCTATTGAATTGACGTAGTAATCCTTTGATGCAGCAACAAGTTGGATCACCGGATGTGGTGGCACAATCAGTAAGAGCACAGGCTTCCCGTGTGGAAGGTTGGGAGTTTGAATCCCGGCCGAGCCAAACCAATGACTTACCAAATTTATACTAGTCGCTACCTAGCCTAATGCTCGGCATTACTAGGACAGGGCAAGGACTGGTTAGCTCAGTGTCAGGATAATGTGACTGAGTGGGTTAATGGATTGCGCTGCCAGCAGCCTGGCCTCCCAGTGGGAAAGCGCTATAAAGTCACCATCAATGCGCACTGTCACAAAGCATCGGCACCATTCCTCATATGACCATAGATGTTGCTCGGACGTAAAGCCACAACAAACAAACAAAATTAGTGTTTTGATTTAATCAAACTCACGCTTCCACCCGACTATGCCGCTTCAAGTGCAAAATAAAAAATAGAAAATAAAAATAAACCAGACAAAATATAATAATAACGAAATAAAATTAATAAAACACATATAAAATGTAGATAATAAAATCAAACCGGTTGCTGCATGTTCTCATCTGCCCGAGGTGCGTCATCTTGGCCATCTAAAAAATTGATTAATCCACAAATAGGAGTCGACAGATGAAGAGCCGGCGGGGGCTTCTTTTTTTTTCTCCCTTTTTTTCCTCTCTCTTCTTCTTCTTCTTCTTCTTCCACGCGGAGATCTGTGTGGGTGAGGGTGTGTAGAGGTGTGTGAGGGTGTGTGCATTCTTCTTCTTCTTCTTCTTCTTCTTCTTCTTCTTCCACACGGAGGTTTGTGTGTGAGGGTGTGTAGATGTGTGTGTGTGTGAGGGTGTGTGTGTGTGAGAGTGTGTGCATTCTTCTTCTTCTTCTTCTTCTTCTTCTTCTGTGTGAAATATGAAGAATACCTGGCGGCAAAGTGAAGTGAACTTTCTGAATTCTCGACACTCAGCGGCCATGGATGTACATTGGTTGTGGTGCACCGAGAAAGTATTATCTACAGAAATAACTTTGCGAGCAGGGGGTTTCACATCCTAGCAACATCTAAGGTCATATCACTATCGGTACCGAATTGTGACAGTGCATACTCATGGCGAAAAGGAAACAGGACCGTCGACATCAGGATCCAATATCCCACTCAGTCACATTATCCTGATACTGTGCTAACCAGTCCTTGCTCTATCCTAGTAATGCCAAGCGCTAGAGGTAGTGACAAATACCA